>PVHY01007218.1:0-68961 GCA_004024945.1 Uropsilus gracilis
GGGGGGGGGGGTATTCCCATGGGGATTAGCAGTTATACAATCATATATTGTAAAATATGCAAAAATAAAAATAAAAAAACCCATAAAAGTAGTAAATCAAAATTGAGGAGATATTTTATAATCTTGGTGTAAGGAAAGATTTTTCTAACCAAAACATGAAACCCAGAATCCAGACCTGACCATTTAAAAATGAAAACATCTATAAATATACAGTGAAAGACAATGTTACAAAAGCAAGAAGAAAATATTTGCAAGATATATTATGGACAAGGAGTTAATAACCAGAATATATAAAGAGATCATACAAAGTAATAAGAAGAAAAGTAACCTAAAAGAAAACCAGGAAGACACAAAAATATAAGGACAACAAGGCACGGATGTGTAACTTCATTAATAATCAAATGATGTGCAAATTAAAATGAGAAAAGTAGTTATCTGGAGTGGCTCAAATTAAAATAACTTCTGATAATATCCAGTGTTGAACAGGGTACAGTCGGACATACATTCTCACATGGTAAAATTTTTATAATCTATTGGCTTGGGAACAATTTAGCCATCTCTATTGTAATTTAAATGTTCACACCTCTTTTTTCAGTGCATCCTTTTCTAATACTATATCCTCCTCCAATACAAGTTCCCAAAAATAGAGGGAAACTCATATTAAGTATAAGAGATGCATAGAACTATGTAACCATTTAAGAAAGAGATAGTGCTGGGGGCCAGGGATGCCTGGGCTCCAAAAGGAAAAATAAACCAACCAAACAGTAGATCTACATGTACTGTCATAAGGAGATGGTCAAGACATTCAGCAAAAAGAGCAAGTTACAGAATAAACATGCACTGTAAAATCACTAATTACTGTTGTATATGCAGAGTAAAAAGAAGATGACAATAACTGAGATGCAAACAATGGCTTTCTTGTGGGCAGGACAGTGCACTAATTAATGAACTAATCAATATATGCTGATTATATGCCAGACACTCATCTAGGTGTTGGAGATTCAGAAGTGAACCAAAAAAAAGATGAAGAGATGGTAATCTTTTTTTTCTATGTTAAATTCTTCTGCAAAATATGACCTTTATGCATTTATCTCTAATAAATCTGTTTAGATTTTAAAAAAGCTTTAATATATTAATGAAAATCTTTCAAAACATACGGCAATTTTTTTTGTCATTCTCTTAAAATTAATCCTAACACTTTTTTAAAAAAGTCACTGGTGTATTCAAGAATATATATTTGGTAATTAATGTAAAAGCACTAACAAATTTGTAATATCATAGCATCATTTACTTTGCTCAGTTTAAAATAAAAACTTAAATTTTATGATTTTGATTTATCTATATCCCTCGTGATACACTATTTTACTTACAGTTTGTGGATTAATCTCCTCCTCTCCCATAGGTTCATCCATAATTTGCTGTCCATTCTGTGAAAAGCACAGCAAGTAGAAAGTTACCAAAACAGATCTCATATCAGTTAAAGTTAAATGAAGGCAGACAAAATTAAATCATATAAGGAATATTTCCACCCTTAAAGGATTCTAATGAATTAAGAAACCACCATGTAACTATGTAGTTGCCATTTGCAACAGGTTGTGCTTCAGAAGTTAACATGTAAATCAATTATTTGAAACTGAAGATATTTTTCCATAAAAATAATAATTACCATTCCAAGTAAGTCCTTGAGTTTATTTATTTTAATGGTTAAATGCATTACAAATGGTCTTATTTAAACATCAGCAAACATCATTTAGAATACTTTCTATTGCAAATTCCAACTAAATTCCAACTCCACTAATAATTAATCAGGGCAACTGATTAATTATTTTCAGGGGAAAATAAAATTAGCTCTTCTACAACAAAACAAATTCTGATGGACTAACATTTAAATGTCAAAAATAAATGTATAAAGGTATTAGAAGAAAATACAGATGAATAATACTACTAAGGGGTAAGGAGGGTGGAAAATCATAAAGAAAAAAAAGCCACCTGAATCTATCAAAAGTTTAAAACTTTCTTTGCCAGACACAAAAAAGATAAAAGAGACATTGACTTCAAAAAATAAATAAAACTAAAAGCAATATGAGAAAGGGTTGGTATCCTCAACACAAAGAGCTCTGATTCACAAACCTGTAAGGAAAAATGATGAACTTCAACAGAAATGAGCAATAAGGAAAAAAGATTTCAGCCTTAGTACAAATGAAAGAAATGCACTTAACCAAAAGACACCTTCTGCCTTTCAAATTGGTAATTATTTACAGGAAAAATAACACCCAGCACTACTGTGGGTATAGGTGAAGGAACACTCAGAATATACTGGTGGAAAAAGCGTAAATCAGCACAACCTTTCGGGAAGGCAATCTAAGTGATTTTTTTAAAAAAGACACATGAAAATTTGAAATGTCCCATCATTTCTACTTTTTTTTTTAGTGGCCAAGTGTACAAAGATGTGCATACAAGAATGTTCACCATAATTCCCCCCCCCCAAACAACTCCAAATTGGAAACCTAAATTCCTAACAATAGAGACTAGTTAACTATATTATGGTACATCCATATAATGGAATATTATGCAGTCATTAAAAATGATGATAAGATGTAAATTTATTGACATGGAAAGACAGTCACATGTAGTAAGTGAAAAAGCAGTTTACAAAAACAGTATGAATTGTATGGTCCCATTTTAAATAAATATATACATGCTTCAATGTATATATTTGTATGGGAAAAACTCTGGAAGGATATACATTAAAATGTTAACAGTGGCTATCTCGGGGTGGTATATTTTAGACAATTTAGATTTTGTTTTTGCTTATTTGAATTTTCTAATGTGTCTACAATGTCTAGGATGAATATACATTATCTGTGTAAATAAACAAAAAGTCAGGAACACATTATCTTCTCTAGTTCTCTTGCTGGACAAAGGAGTAAATGCCCTTGACCACTGGGTTCCACATATGTACAATGATCTAAACTAAGCATCTTTAGATTGCTACCAATTGGGAAATAAAAGGCAGCCCACTCATTAACCCCATATCCCATATGAGTCAGCTGCTCTGAATTTGTATTTCACTCTCTACTCTCCCCAATTCTATTTATCCATTCATCCATCCACTTCATTTCATTCATGCTTTGTTCTAGGCACCAATATAGAGATGAAGGTTTAAAATTGGCCTCCATTCTAGAGGATCTCTAAGGTCTACTAACTCACACAAAGGACACCTTTCATTTTCACTCACTCATAGAGGATATTCTTTGGTTAGAGAATATTGCAAAGCACAGAAATAGTGCCAAAATGCAAAATGGGCAGCGGGCACAGGCATAAATTTTTTTTATTTCCCTAAGACATTTTCAGAGACTACAGTATTACCTACTTCTATGGTGCTCAAAAAACTCTAGGATCTATCAGTCTCTAAAAAGTCACCACCATTTATTCAACTGATTACTGATTGCTTTTAACTGAACCCGGACAAACTTTTAATTAGCTCTTAAGAAAACTGGCCATGGAGTCAGACACCTAGATTTGAATTTCTGTTTACACTACTAATTATGAAGCTTGGATAAATTATCTAAACAGACTAAGCTTTAGTTTCTTTCTATACAAAGTAGGGATTAAAATGATGTTAAGAGAGCTGTTACGAAGACTACATGAAATAAATGACATAAAACTCTAAACATGGTGCTCGGCACTTAGTAATCCTTGATTAATGCTAGGTATTTTCATTATGTCCAAAATTCAATCACTTCCTCTGAGGTCCAACAATGGCTACTCTTCCGAAATATGCTATCTTAGTGAATGACCATCATTCATCTAGCAGCCCCAAATAAATGTTCTCATTAATTGTACACCAGTTTTTTTTTTTCTATGACACAGATTTGTTCAATGGTTCTCATTTATTTGGCTTTTAGAGCCCTTGGTCTAACTTGAGTAACACTTAGATTTTCCATGGGAATATACCTAAGAACCATTTGCTCTTCATGATTTTCAATGTGTATGAAGCAAGAGTCACAACTTAGAACTCACTTTTAGGGGAAACTGGTGAGGAGAAACAGCACTAAACCGATAATTGGTAGACCAACTGTAGAAGTCCTAGGTCTGCCACTTATAAGCTTTATGATTTTGGACAGCTGAAGAACTTTTCTTTAGTTTGTTACTTTATTGTTCAAAATGGGAATACTACCCCTATCTATCCAAAGGACTACTGTTAGGCTGAAACTGAGATAACCTGTACTGTACCAATGCAAGTTGTTACTAAGGTGAGGTAGCTTTATAAGGATAAACTCCATAAAGTTCTTTTAATCTGAGAATAAAACCAAAATTTAGGACTGGTAAGGGATTTTTTTTTTTTTGAGACTAGGTCTCGCTATTTTTGCCCATGGAATTGCAGGCTCACGTTGCCTGGGGTGCCACGGACTCAAGCAATCCCCAGCCTTAGCTTCCCAGGTAGCTGGGATTACAGGCGCGCGCCACCACACCCAGCTATTTTTCTGGGACTAGGTCTCGCTGTGTTGCCCCAAGCCAGACTTGAATCGCAATCCCTGGTCCCTGCCGCTTCAGAGACTGAAGCTTACAGGCACGAGCCACCACGCCTAGCTTGGTAAGGGATCTTGAAGGTCTTCTCTTCCAAACATACACCATATGCTTCAATTCTTTCTATAACACTCTTACCTATATATGAACTATAGCATTTCAGAAAAAGCACTGGATTATACCTAAAAAAACCCTTTGTTATATGTAAATTTCCTCTGTCAGAAATTCCCTTTAAGAGTTTTACTAATATATGGCTAACTTGTCTATGTTTTATCTGTGAAGCCACAAAAAGTAAATCTACAGCCATAATTATCAACTATAATTCGAGTTTCTTCAAACAGGACAAAACCATCCTCTTTTCTGAGCATGCACCTAATTCATCTTAAAGGATGGCATGCAATTAACATTCTAGCCATCAGATGATCAATGCCCCTATCTTGCCCTAGATAATAAATATAATTCACATGTGCATTATTTCTTTGGCATGTCCACAACACTGGTGAGTCACACTGTTGCTGTTAAGTCCTTGTCTTCTTTACTTACACTGCAAGTTCCACGCCTTCTATCCCATACCTGCTGTTGCTCTTAGTGCTATGATTAAAGCCTTGTTTAAAATTTTTTGATTTACTTTCTTTTCAGTTCTGATTCACTACTAGTATCCACAGAATGTATTCAACCTCGTTACTATTTTCCGCTTCATGTAATACATACATTTTACAAATAGTTTCTTTTCCAAACTTATTCAGTTATAGTATTATTCTAGCAAATAATCTAAGAAAAAAGCTAAGTGAAATATGATCTAAGTGTATTTTATGTTGTTTTTCGAAAAAAAGTATCTACTTCCTTGATGAGTTTAGTGCAGATTAAAATTTTCGAAGGATTTAATTTTTAAAGTAGGAAACCATGAATGCTAGTGAGGGTACCCAGAGAGACACCTTTACTTTAACAAACCATCTGTATTTTCATGAAAACAAGAATTCAAATGTTATATTATCAGAAACAAGCATGAAGTTACTCCTGTAGTTAAGCTTCCCTTTTGAAAAATGACTCTGCTTCATAAGAGATTAGTCTAGGTGGATCATTTGTGTGACTCAATGTTGTACTTTCTATAGTACTACAAGTTTAAGGATAGTACCTCTTAAACAAGAAACCTTGTTTCTCTAATTTTAAGAAACAAATGAAAACATGGCTTGAAGCTGATTAGGATTTGGTTTCAACCCTGTCTCTGTCACTACTGTAGTTTACCTGCCCTTGGGTAAGTTACTGAACATTTTGAGGCTCAGTTTCTTCATTTGTAAGATGCATATAATAACTGCCTTGTAATTACAAGGATCCACTGAGGGACAGTTGGTGCTTAGTAAATGCTAGCTCTCTACCCTCTTCTGCCTCGATTTATTGTATGTATTTATACTTCTATGGTTAACTTCTGAAGATGCAATGCAATGGAGAAATACAGAGGTGTACTGAGAAACCTGTTCCCCCAGTCAGTTACTGTGGCCAATTTCCAGCCAAGCACGGTGGAAGAGATCATTCCTATGTGTGGCTAAAGAATGAGTATGGGCAGAGAAGAATAGTTTAAAAGTGAGGCAAATGTATTTATCCTCTCTCATCCCACCATGGTGCCTTCTATCCAAAAAATTACAGAGCTTGGCAGATTGTACATATGCAAATATTATGTGAAATACTAGAAAAGGTTAGGAAATGCTAATCATGCTATACTTTGCTAGTCTGAAATGTGTAAAAGTAAAAAAAAAATTAGAATAACCTACAATATGGGTCTCAACAGACCAAATCAGAAAAAGGAGAATGTTAGTTTCAGCAGGAATTGTTTCAAAAAAATTTTTCCAGGTTGTAGTAAAAATTGTCACTTACGATCACCTTCTAAGTTTAAAGAGGATGAACAATTCAGATTAATAATTCTTAACCAATGTTTCAGGACTTCTAGAGTATTCCCAAGTATTTTAAGGAAAATTCTGAAATGTTAAAAATAAGAGCATTTCGTCAATTAAAAAATTATTTTAAGCAAACCTATTAAACAGACTGTATTGGTCTAGTGGCAAATGACAAGCATGCACATACATAGGCTGCCATTTGATACTTTCAAAGTGTAAGTTTAAAAAAAGATGCTTTTTGAGTCCAGTAGGAAATCATATACAAGTACACTTGGATTAAAAAATGGTCTGTGACTGATAAAATGCTAGTTGAATTTAGAGTAGGATATACCATCTCCTGATATCCTCCTTCTAGAAATCAAATGTACCTATGAACACTGGGAGAAAAAGAATTCCTCACAGAAAACAACAACCTGAAATAACAGGAAGGGAGGAGGAAAAGAAAGGATCAAGAACACCCTAGGGTATTAACTTGGAGACCCAGATTGTAGGAATGAGCAAGGACCACACTTTTTTTTTTAAACAACCTTCAAGTTTTGACAAGCATATCTGCCTTCCAAACTCCTTGATATCAGCAGGAGTTTTCCTGCCCAGTGTATGCAACAGGAATTCCATGAAGGTGCTGAGGATGAGGCATTAGAAACCTCTCCCAAACTTCAGTTAAGTACCATGAAATTGTTTAGATCCAAAGAATCTTCTATGCAATCACATTGAAACAATAAGAAACAAGCATTTCATATTCTTAATAAGGAATGTATATAATCCTTACCAATGTGACAGGATTAAGAATCAGCTCCTCATTTATCCTAAGGAAATACCAGAGATGTGCATAAAGACTTATGTACAGTGATATTCATCATACTCATTATACTGAAAAATAGAAAACAGTCTAAATGACCAACAGGGGACTGGTTAAGTAAATCATAATACATCTATTCATATGTAGGAATACTATGCAATGATTAAAATCAGGGCCTCAAAGAAAAATCAATGATGCCAAAATATGCTTGCAATATATATATTAAATTAAAAAGATATAAAACTACATAATATGACCCCATTTACACCCCTCCCCCCGACGTGTGCATGTAACTGGCAAAACATATAAAATCTTATCAGTAGTTACCTGAGTCATAGGGTTTCTTCTTTATACTGTATTTTCAAAATTACATACATTTATTATGTATTTTTATAACAAGAAAAACACAATAAATGTAATTTAAAAATTTGTTTATTTCTGGTTAAGGTGCCCTTATGCCCACTCTGCTATTTCTCCAGCAACTAATGGCCTGCTAGAAGTCAAGACTGCCCTACTTTCTAGACTAAAGGACGTATGACCTTTGGTTATAGCTACATTTTTAAATTTAACAGGACCCTTTCAGGAGCTCTTTTTTTTTTTTCTTTCTGGTCCTATGGCTGTGGCCTCAGAAAATAAATCCATTTTAGGCCTGAATCCATCTTGTGGTTTTTGGAGTGTACCCCTAAGGGGAATTCTACTTATGAAACAAGAGTATGTTGAGATAAGAATAAAGAAATGAAAACACAGTAGCCAAAATTAAATCTGCATTGTGAATAGCAAGTATTAGAACTGACACTACAGAAAACAGAATCCATGCCACAAAGGACAAACTTGAATAAATGAAAAAAATGAACGAAAATATTATAAAACTATGGAGGACAGACATAGAAATAATTTATGAATAACAGATGTTCCTAAAAAAAAAAGAGAGAAAACGAAAAACAGAGCAGTTTAATCAATCAAAAATACGAAAACTTTCCAGTTCTGAAAAAAAATACCTGAGACTGGAGACTGAGAAGGTTCAACAGAGATCATCAACACCAAGACATGTCCTGGCAAATGTTTTTAAATTTCAAGGATAAAGATATAATCCTATAAGCATACAAGCAGAAAAAAATAGGTTATTTTCAAAGGAACTGAAAGCAGACTGACCTCAGATTTCTCCTCTGCAACAATAAAATGCCAGAAGACAATGAAGTAACTTTAGAGAGTTGAAAGGGGAAAGTTATGATTTAAGAATTTTATACCTTGTCCTAAATTTTTCATATACATTGGTTACAGGAACTTAGATTTGCAAAGTCTTAAAATTTTTTACCATCTTGGTAATATTTTTTCACAAATTGTTCAAAAGTATGTCCTAGACCATCAAAAGAGAATCAAAATAAGAAGTCAAGGATACTGAGGTAGAAAAGAATTGGTAAAGTACTGACACCAGCTTAGTATCTAGAAATAACTGAACAAAATAAAATTATTAACCTCACTAAAGGAAAGGTCAATAATAAAGAACATAATTGATATAAGTATATGAACAATACAAACTTTAGAAAGTCAAAGGTAAGATTTGCACCTTACTTGAAATTATTGTTTACTCAAAGTAAAACAGGCAGCAGAAAGGAAAAACAAAGATTCCAGATTCCTTGTCTTTACTAAAAGTATACTTAAAAACCACTATTTTTAGCAATTAGCTAATATATATATATATATATATATGAATTTGGAATATCTTGAAATACCATACAGTAACCAAGAATTTCTTTTTTTTACTTCAGTCCAAATCACTAGAGAAGATAATAACTGGTAAAGAATGTTAATAGTACTTTACACAGGCATTGTATTCAACCCCAAGAACATGATGAAACCAGGTCAGCAAAGTTAGTGAATGGCAGAAGCAGGATTCAAACCCAGGTCTTTCCAACTCCATAATTCTTTCTTCAATATTTCATGACCTCCTCTAACAAAATAATCCATATGGTAGGAAAACAACCAACCAACCAAAAAAGAAAACACAATAATAAAAAAACTTAAGATGACAGAAGCCATTCCAAAAGTAATAATGTAAGAAATGCAAAGTTTATAGTGTCAAATTAAAAGAAAATATCTTACTAAACATCTGATGCCATTATAGAATTACTGATATTTTAATGAATGATGACAGTATGCTAGTTATGTTTTAAAAAGTCATTAAGTCTTAAGAAATATAAATGTAAACATTTACATCTGAATTGATACACCTATGATTAATTTCAAAATAATCCACTGGAGGGGAGATGGGGGGGGAGAGAATGGGGAGTTAAGGGGGAGTAGACATGAAACAAGATGTGACTGAGTTGATAATCCTTGAGGCTGGGTTATGAAAATATGCTGGTTCATTTAACTGCTCTGGTATGTATTTGAAATGTTGATTAAAAAAAACTTTGAGTCTTGTTATTTTTTTAAAAGCTTAAAAAAACCCACACAATTATTTTCTGCTTTAAAGAGAAACACAAATAAAGTCAGTATAGAAAAGCATGAAGAAAAAGAAAGCAAGTATTTGTAATATTAAGGCCAAAAATAAAATGTGAGGTGAAAAAAAAATCTTAAGCTGATTAAAAAGATCATTTGTTTTGGACTGAAAATGTAATTAGTACTTAAATACATACAGTAATACTAATTGCTGTCATTTACTGAGCTTTTACTGTGCACCAAAGAAGCACTAAGTACTACAGACCATCTTTGATGTTTCTAACAGCTTTGCAAGGCATTCTTACTAATTTACAAATAAGAAAATTAAGCCAAGATGGGTACATCAACCTTTTAAAGCACTGTATCATCAGCCCTTAACAAAATGCCCAGTACATATTAGCTGTTCAATAATATTTGCTGAATAAATAAAAAAGTACAATATCCTGCTTAATGGTAATAAAGCATGCAAATCTGATTGTAAAACCTCTGCTCTTAATCATGTTTAATTTAAAAATAATGATAATACCATACAAGAATAAAGATGTTTGATTTTTGTGCGTCTCTGTATTTCAGATTTTCTACACTAGGCAGTGTTATGTTTTTCTAAGTCACTAAAAACAATAAATGCAAAATGGCGCTCACAAGTAAATCACAGACTAATCTAACCACAAGCCACAAAAGCAAATGCTTTGGGTACTATCACATAAAATAAATGAAAACAGAAAAGAAAAATTTAGGACATTAATATCAACTAGCATAATAAGGACAGATCATTTGAAGTGATTTATATTAGAACAGGTAAGTGATAAAATTTTATAATGTGAAAAGAAAATTTTTTTTCAAGTATCTATGAAAAGTTAGGTCATAAAGTAAATCCAAAATTCTTAACAGCTGGAATCACATAGATATTTTCATATTATGATTTAAAAATTAAGTAAACTAAGGTACTCTTTCAGAAGTTAATACTTGTCTAAATATCTACTGGTTCAAGGAAGTAAGTAACACCTACCTGCCATTTATACAATGCCTATTTAATTCACAGGGAAGTACTAGTCATGCTACATGTATTCTCTCATTTAATCCTAGTCATTAGTAAACCATGGAGTACGTTTTTATGCACAGTAGAGAAGAAAAAAGTTAGACTGAAAGTTAATAACTTGTTCAGGATCACAGAGTAAATATGCAGATCAATGAACTCAAGTCTGATTTCAAAGCTTATCACTACACGAAAATGCTGCCATGAAGTTGTTAGAATTTACGTAAAGGCATCTAGTAATACTCATTTTTCCCTTTTCACAAAATTTTCTAAGAAAAAGTAGAGAAAACTAGCGTTAATCCTTGAAACATGTTCAAAAGTGTCCATGTGCTTATTAAATGCACTATTTGAAGAAAGTAATGGTTCATTTTTCTAACATATCACTGATGAAATATTTCCAACTGCATAATCTCCTAAAATAGATTCCTTTATATATATATTCATACATTCAATAGAGCAATTAAAAAGGGAAGGAACCATAAAATTAGACTTTAAAAAGTATGGAATATAAGGTAAACATGATTTGCTACTAAATTTGTTTCTAAAAAGCAGCTTGATCTTGGAAAAGTCATTATTTTCTGATACTTATCTGCAGTCAATAAGAGTTCTATGGAAGCTCTACCCGGCTTGAATTTGAGTCAGTGACTAAATGTGGGCAAGCCCCTAAGCCTCTCTGAGTTGTGGTTTCTTTATGCATAAAATATGTGGATAGCTAAGAGCTCTTACAGCTTGAAATGTTATAATCCTGTGACTTTAAGGATTAAAGTGATTTAAGATTATGTGGTGTTACTATGCCTGAGGAAAATAATGATTCTGTATTTGTTCTTTTTATGTTATTTCTAAGTCTAATTCCTTCTTTCACATCCCAAAACAGCTTTATCTATATTCTTCAGTGGTACATGTATGACCAAAGTATAAACAAAGACAATGCCAAAGAACATTACAAATGCTGTCTTCTAAGAAAGAAGTATTAATAAAAACAAAACAAAACTTTTTTCTATACAGATTAAGGAACCTAAAGCAATTTTATAATTTATATAGTCCAATCTTACTATTCTTATTTCGCTAGAAGAGAAAACTAGTAAAGGTCAGCTTTTTAAAAGTCTACTATCCTACTCCTATTTCTGCCTCCCTAATAGCTTCAAACCCCACCCCACTTATGCGTAAGTTTAAAATCACCTCAGATTCCTGTCAGTGATACAAAATACCTAGACTTATCCCAAACCAAAACTAAATTAGAATTTTCAGAAGCCCCATAGCTTAGTATTTCATCTTTTAAACAGGCACCTCAGACTCCTGTGATTAGGCAGTAGGGGAAAACACAGAGTAAAGATCATGGGGCTTTGCAGTCTGACATATCAAATCCAAAACCTGGTTTTGCCTTTTATTGTATGTGTTACTTTGGGCAAGTTACTGAAGCTTCATGTTCACTTTGCTAATCCACAGGGTTTGGATACTAGTTATGCCAGAGGTAGTAGTAAAAAGTCCAGGATGCCTAGTCATGTTGAGTGTCTAATAACTGTTAGTTTCTCTTTCCTCCTGCTCATTTACCAAAGGAAATGACAAATACAAATATTTGAGGAAGTTCTGGTGAGCTTCTTATGCTAATGGGTCAACTTCCACTTCTAGGGTTAAAAATCGGTGTACTAGATAACCCTTTATTACTTGGGTTGGCTAATTTAGCAGTGTCAGGAACAAGTCTAATTTTTTTTCTGGTTTCTAGAGATTTAATAAAATCCTCCCATTTAAAATAAAATACACCACTAAGGTGGGTTTCAAAGCCCAAGCTTTTATTTGCTATGTGACTGTGGGAAAATTACCTGAACCTCTGCTTCCTCATCTGTAAAAACAACTGGTACTTAAATGTTTTCTTAAACTGAACCCCATAGTCATTATTGGTAATATAAATGTTAACTAACACCCACTTAAAATAATTAAACTTACACAGTCTTACAAATATCCTTATGAACAAAAAGAAGACAACATTAATAGCTTGCAAGTGAAACGAGATAGAATGGGACTTGTTCAAATGCACCAATCAGAACTTACATTCAAGGAGACATCCTATTTGTGTATAGCAACTCTATCTTAACACAAAAATGTGCTAGACAAGTTTGAAATTGAATTTACTTAGCAAAAAAACCCCAAACTACTTCACTATAATTTTAAAGATATGCATAAGTTTAAAGAGCACCTAGGTACAGACACAACCTGTCAGCAAGGCTTATTTCTGAAGAAAAAAATAATCAAAAATACAGTTTCTAATAATAGCTCCATGATTAATTCTAACCACAGTCTTTTTCTCTGGATTCATTCAAATTATCCTTTAATACAGCTTAGTAAATTTTTCATTTAGTTCCTGTCCTTTGCTTGTTATGTTTACTTCCATATTTGGAGTATTTTTATTGTTATTTTGGATGAGATTTTGTCTTTTCATGTCTTACAGGAATGCTATTTGTTGGTATCTGAATATACTTTGTATACCACCTTATTAGCTTATCATCAGTTTTAACAAACCTTTTTAGTGGTTTTCCTAGATTAGTTCAGTATATGATTATATAACTAGGAATAGTAATCATTTCTCTTTCCTTTGAGTATTCTTTGATTTTCTTGTTTAATTGAATTAAAAATTATTTTAGAATATAAAATGGGTAATGTGTTACTGCCATAGCAGGCAGTTTTAATGAGATTGCCTGGAATATGTCCCCATCAAGCATGATGCTGGCTAATCCTTTGAACATACTTGACTGCTTTTTTTATTGAGACTTGACATTAAATTTTAGCTGATTCCTGATTTAACTTTTTAATTAGAAGCAATTACAGATTTATAGAAAATTTAAAAAGTAATACTCAGAGGTTCCATACACCTATAATCCAATGGTTACCTCTTCCTGTCAAAACCAGGATAGTTATACTTGTACAATGCATGGACCTTATTCACATTCTACTTGCTTTACAGGTACTCATGTGTGTGTTCTATGCCATTTTATCACATATGTAGGTTTTTAAGACTACCACAATAGTTTAGCACCTTAAAGATCCCATGTATTGCCCAACCACTATTCTCCATTTCTTACAGTCCTATCAATTTAAGAATTTAGCATCAATAGAATCACAGAGCATAACTTTTTTTTTTCACTCAGCACAATTTCCTGAGATTCATTCAAGTTGTTTTATCAGTTTTTGAGGATAATTCCATGGTATAACTGTACCATGGATGAGCAGTTCTCCTATAAGACATTTGGATACTTTGCAGTATTACAAAGCTGCTATTAACAGTTGTGTACAGACTTCTGTAGATACATGTTTAATTTCCCTGGGATAAATGCCCAGGAGTGTGACTGTTGGATCATATAGGAAGAGTATGCTTAGTTTTTAAAGAAATATTCAAACTATTTTCCAGAAGGGCTGTATCATTTTACATTCCCACTAGCAATATATGATATTAGCTTTGTTTGCATCTTCACCAACATTTGGTATTATATATTATTTTATTTTGGTCATTTTAATAGGTACAGTGATCTCTCACAGTGGTTTTAATTTTCATTTCTCTGATAGCTAGCTAAACATGTTGAATATCTTTTCATATGCCTATGTGTTACCCATATAACCTCTTAGAAATGTCTATTCATTTCTTTTGTCCATTTCCTAAATAAACTGTTTATTGTTACTAAGTGCTAAGAATTCTTTATATGTGCTAGATACAAGTTTTTCTTAACTGTAAGTTTGCAAATATAGTCACCCAATCTATTTTTTGTGTTTTCATTCCCTAAACAGAACATTTTTCATAGATAAAGTTTTGAATTTTGATGCTTTCACTCACACTCCCCCTTTATAGCCTGTACGTCTGGAGCCTGATGGTCTGAGAGCTCTCCTTAGCCCACAGTCCTGAAGATTCTCTCCTATGATTAAGCTACAAAGATTTTATAATTTTACATTATATATTTAAACCCACGATCTATTTTGAATTAGTTTTTGCATAAGGTATGACATGTAGGTTGAAGCTCACTGTTTTACAACAATGTAAAACTGCTACAAGTACCACTCGTTTAAAAAGCTACCTACTCTTTCTCCACTGAACTGCTTTTACACCTTTGACAAAAATCAGTTTTAAGGATCTGTTTCTTGTTCCTTATTTTGTTTCATTGATCTACATGGTTATTCCTTCACCAATACAATACTATTTAATTACTGAAGCTACACAGTAAGCCTTAAAATTGGATGCAGTGATACCTTCTACTTTTAGCTGTGTCAAACCTATAGAACAATATGCGGAAAATGGAAATCCTCACTATACTGTCTTCCAATCTATGAACATGGTATATCTCTCCAATTATTCAGACCTTTCATTTCATCTGCATATTTAGTTTTCAGCATGAGTCATATATATTTTGTTAGTTATACCTACATTTTTTTTTCAATTACAAGTTGTACTGCTTTCATTTCAACTGCTAGTATACAGAAATACAATTTGCTTTTTATCTTCTATCTTACAGTCTTACTGAACTCACTTATTAGTTTTAACTTCATGTAGATTCCTTGGGAATTTTGTTGGACACCATGTCATGGGCAAATAGGAAGCTTAATTTTTTTCAAATCTGTATGGCTTTAATTTCCTTTTCTTGCCTCTGAGCTAGCAATAACTTTCAGGACTATATTGTATAGTAGTAGTGAGAGTGCAGATCCTTGTCTTGTTCCCCATCTTAAGGGGAAGGAATTCAAGTCTTTCACTATTAAATATAACAGCTGTGGGTTTTTAAATAAATATTCTTTTAAAAGTTTCCCTTTGCTCTTAGTTTTCTGAGTTATGAATGTTTGATTTTTTAAATGTGTCTTGCACATTATGGATACGTGATTTTTCTCTCCTCTTTAATTTTATGGATTAGATTTGATTACTTTTGAATACTTACATCTTTGGAATAAAACCTACAAAGTCATGATACATAGTTCTTTTTATATGTTGCTGGATTTGTTTTGCTAATATTTTGTTGAAGATTCTGTGACTATATTGTTGCTGTGCCTATATAGATGTTGGTCTGCAGTTTTTTGTATTACCCTTGGATTTTGGTGTGAGGGTAATATTAATCTCATAAAATGAGTTATGAAGTGCTTTCCTGCCTATTCTCCAGAACAGACTATATAGACAAATTAGCTTTCCTTCTAGTCTTCATCTGCTTTGACTGCAACTTCATTCCTAAAGGAGATATTAACTGGGTACAGAATTCTGGGGTGACAGTTTCTTTTCTTTCAGTACTTGAAAAATGACATGCCATCTCCTTATGGTTTTTTTAATGTGACATCTGTAGTCAACTGAATCACTGTTCCTTTATAGGTAATAGTTCACTTCTCTCACTGCTTTCAGGAATCGGTCTTTACTTTTCGAAAGTGTCATTAAAATTTTTTAAAACTATGGTAAAAACAAAATTTACCATTTCTTAATGTACTATTTGATATATTAAGTATATCCAAATGTTGTGAAACCAATATAAGAAATCTATCTTGCAAAACTGAAACTGTATACTCATTAAACAATTTGTTTCCAAGGGTCTGATTTTGATGTATCTGGGTATGAATTTCTTGGAATTCTTATTTGGAAGTCTGTCAGCACTTGAATTTGTAAGTTTGTATCTTTTGCCAAATTTGGGGAAATTTCAGCCATGATATCTCCAGATCTTCCCCCGCCATCCCACTTCCTGGGATTCTGAAGACACAAAAATTAAATATTCTGTTAAAGTTCCCTAAGTCCCTGAGGCTTTCTTCACTATTTCTTTTTCTCTGTAGTTCAGATTGGGCTATTTCTACTACTCTATTTTCAATTTTACTGACTCCCATTATCTCAATTTTTTTACTGAGTCCATGTAGTAAGTTTATTTCAGTTATTCAATTATTGCATGTTTCAGTACTAAAATTGCCATTTTTTAATCTTGAGTTTTTCAGTCTTCTGAGAGTTTCTCATTTGTTTCAAGTGTGTTTGTAGTAGCTCACTGAAGCATTTTTATGATGCTGCCTAAAAATCCTTGTCAGATAACTCTTAACGTCTGAAGAATTTTGGTGTTGCTATCTGTTGACTTATGCTGAATTTTCCTTGTTCTTGGTATAATTTTGGATGTATAATGAACATTTTGGATATAAGATGCTGGATCATCTTTAATTTTCCTTTTTAAAAGGCAGTCCCCCTTAGTTAAAGGTGTGGTACACGAGCAGGGTGTGGATGTATGTTTAACTTCCTGTTGGCTCTGCCTTCAATGACTCACACTACTTTTTTGAAGATAGGTGGGAAAGCGAGAGTGGTCCCAGTGAGAGTGGAGCATCACCTGCATCACCTGCCTGATGGAATCCACTGACAACAGGTGGGGAAGTACAGAGTTGACTCACATTGCTTTCTTTGTTGCTGCAAGTCAGAGTTGAAAGCTCAGTTTCCCAAAGGGCACAGCTGACAATAGTGGAGGGGAGAGAGCAAGTGTCAAATAGATGCCAACAGCCATTGACCACTTTGTTCTACCTTGTAGATGCCAGACAAGGATGAAATTTCTGCTCTCAATTGGGTCCCCGAGATAAAGGGACGAGAGAAGCAGTATTGAGTAGCCTACCTCCAACCATCTTATTCTGCCTAGTTAATGCTGGAAGAGGGTAGAGACTCAGATCCTCACTGACACTGGGTAGGGAGAGACCTCAGTAGGGACCATCTCTGTCTCCTAGCACCTTGTTACATCTCACTGCTTCCAGGAAGGTGGAGGCCCAATTAGCCGCTAGACTGGCTGTGTGCTAGAGAGTATAATGTCCTTTTACAGGGGGGAGGGTTTAGATATAGTGAAGATTAGGTCCCCAGCTCAACATGCTAAAACCACCCAGCAGGGAGGAATCAAAGTGTTGTCTGTTTTTGCTAGGCAGGGAATGGGAGATTAAGTCTCTGACCTGTCCTGCCAGCACCCATGGGTGGAGGAACCTGAGCACTATCATTTACTTCTTTGGTGTGGGGTAAGGTTTTCTGTTTGCATTTGGCTATGGAGGATGGCATGCCAATATTGTTCTTCCCCCAGTTATTTGGCTAAAGAGAACAGGCCTTTCTTGAATCCTTTTTGTCTGTGCCTGTCAGTGATTCCAGGCTGGAGACCTTTACAGCACCTTATCCAGACTATACGGGTACAGTAAGAAAACCCATGGAATTTATATCATCTTATTAGTTTCCAGATTTGTAGGCAGCCAGCTTTCCTGTGCTCACTTTTCAGAATTTTCTATACTTACTTGTCGTGTTATGTCTAAGATGTTTTAGTAACAAAAGAGGACCTATCTAGAATGAATATGGTTCTCCACCTTGACAGAATCAGAAGTCTCCTCCTAATGATTAATTTTTAAGTTGAAAGTAACATTTTCTTTCTGTGTATGTTAAGAGGAACTTTATTGGGTATCAGGGGTAATAGCATTTGTTTTCTAGTTTTTCACTTATGGTTAAAAATGTTCTATGGAAAACTGCTACAGATCATCGTTTTCCCCTAAGATCCAATTATGTCTGCTTATATCATTCTTGGCTAATTTAGTTTGCTTCATGTGATTTAACTGCCTGTTGACCTAATACTTCTTAGACATTCCTAAGCAAAGAATTCTATTTCATCACCACCTAATAAGATACTATATACACTCAGAACAGCCAAGGGGGAAATGACTCTAAAAGTCATTTAAGAATGTCTCCTTTTTAATAATCCATAGTAAATGTTATTTCTTCCTATTAAATTTATTTTTAATCTGCCCATGACATTTTTCTCTTTAAGTAACCCCCTCCCTTACTGCTATCAACAGTCCTTGTGATAGTTATCCCTCTTGAATTATACCAACAGCCAGCAGGAACTTGAAGGAACGAGGAAATGGGTTTTGTTTCAAGCTACTACATTTTTAAATAAAACACCTGCACATCTCTCCTTAAAAAGTAGATTCTAAAAAAAAAAATTAATCATCTACTGACTTACATCTATTTATTTTTCTGACTTACATTTGATTTTAGGGATTTGAGATCTTTTGACTGACCATCAATTCCTGTTACTCTTACTTTAAACTACAGACTAGTATAACGAGACTGAGGAGACTGTAAGGAAAACATCACTTTCTCAATCTTTGTTTCCTTCTGTAATTGAACTTTAATTCCTTGTGTTCCTCTAGAAACTGTCTGGGAAAAGGGGTATCCTAGGTAATCAAGTACCCTAAGGTACTATCACAGAACATAGGGCTCTATTATCCCTATTGGAAAACCACTGTTCTAGGAAAAAGCTGTGTATCATATTTGAAAATGAAGAAAATCTTTTAAAGCACACGTTAAAACTAAGTGTCCTGAGGAGAACGATGTTTATAGCACAATACAGATAAAGATCTTCTATATCAGCATTTGAACAAAACTCCATTAAGTCCCTGGACCAGTAACAAAATAAGCATAGGACTTAAGTATACAAATAGATAATAAGTACATTAAAAGGTCCTTAACATCCTTAGTCATTAGGGAAGTACAAATCAAAACCACAATGAGATACCACTTCATACACACTAGAATGGTCATCATGAAAAAGACTATAAACAAGAATTGGTGAGGATGTGAGAAAAGGGAACCTTCAGACACCACTGGTAGGCATATAAAATGGTACAAACAACTTGGGAAAAAACTTGGAAGTTCTTCAAAATGTTAAACACAGACTTACCATACGACACAGCAATTTCATTTCCAGGTATATACCCAAGAAAACTGAAAACAAACGTTCACATAAAAACTTGTACACGAATGTTCACAGTCACATTATCCAGAATATGCAGAAGTGGAAATATCCCAAATGTACATCAACTGATGAATGGATAAACAATAGGTAGTCTATCCTTACAATGGGATATTACTCAGTCATAAAAAGGAATGACACGTTAATACATGCTGTAACATGGATGATCCTTGAAAACATTAAGTGAATGATACCAGGCACAAAGGTCACATATTCTAAAATTCCATTAATATGAAATGACCAGAATAGGCAAATCAACAGTGGCAGAAAAGTAGATTACCGAGGGACGGAGAGTAACTGCTGATGAGGATGGGATTTATTTTGGGAGTGAAGAAAATATTCTGGAATTAGGTAGTGGCGATGATTGCACAGTGTTGTGAATACACTAAAAACCACTGAATTGTGTATGTACCCTTGTACTTTACAAGGGTAAATTTTGTATTATATAAATAATATCTCAATTTTAAAAAGAGCTAATTAGGACAATTAGACCTAATGCTTTTAAAGTCTAAAGGGAAAAAAGAAAACAATGATCGTGCAATGTCTTTAAATTTCTTTTACTGAAAGAACTGCAGCAAGATAACGGCTAATTTTGAGGAAGTGCAAACAGATTTTTTCTAAAAAGAAAATGCAAATATAAAGAGGTAGTGAGTTAATAAGCTGCAATGAAAAAAACAGCACATTTACACAAGCACACACCTGGGGGGATTCTTTATGGAGAGTTGGTAAGTAACATCTATAGAGTACTCCTTTTCCAAATACTGTAATTTATGTTTCAAATGTTCATTTGTAACACAGCTGTTTAGAAACATCAAAATATTTTTTCCCATAAGATGTCACAAATACTGTTCCTCAGGTCAGCTTATAAAAGCCTATTGAGCTTACACTGTACTTGGAGAAGATTAATTTTTCTTTTCTAACTATACCTATCAATGACTTAAATGTTATCTCTATTATGAATAGCATTTTCAGCACATGACATCACATCTTTTTGTTCGCCCCCTTGGTGGGAATAGGGCTTCATGCTATACATACGTGAGAAGACACCCCTCTCTCTACTTTTTGTATTCCCACAAAAACATCTACTCATGCAAACCACCTGGATCCTTTCTGAACTGTAAGAGATTTAATTTGGACTGAGTCACTTAACCACATGATGTTCTCAAGCCAATGGGATTTACAATTTGTACGATTTGGGTTTGAATCCTGCCTCCTCTACTAAACTATCTGCACAACCATAAGCAAGTTACTTAACCTCTCTAGGTTTCAGTTTCCTCATCTGTAAATTGAGGACAATCATGTCTACCTTGTTTGAGCTGATACACACAAAGTATCCAGTCAGAAGAGGGTATTCAGTAAATGTTAGTGTCCTTCCATCTTCACCTGGCAAAGAAAGAGCAGTGATTTTGAAAGATCCCTCTACCATTTGCTTGTATGTAGTAGATAGGACTGTTCTGAAATTATTTTTTAAAGACTGACTGTATTTTCCAGACCTATAAATTAAAGCTAAGGTAAAGCTGTATTAGTTTATCTTAGATTTGAGTGCTCTGACAAAGCAAATGAGAACTTTAATGAAGGTAGAGAAAAAGTATATTTGAATTTAAAATATCATTGCTCTTTCAGAATTTGTGTTTAAGATAGCTTTGATAAAATTTAATGTTATGTTAAAATGTGGATGGCAAAATAAATTTTAGTGAAATGAAATGTTCTAAATATTCTCAATCTGACATGTTAATGTATGACTAGGAATAGTCTGCTTCAACAGAGCTTAGTTTTCTGATACAAACAGGGTTGGACTGAATTAGTTTCAGCTCTAGAATTATATGCTAACGTTTCTAAAATCTGCTTTCATGTTTCAAGATGCATCAGTCCACTTTTTCAGTATTAGTTAGCACAGTATAGTGAACATAATATATTATTTTGACACCTAAATTACCCCAATGCACTGGTGTTATCACTTGAATGAGAAATGTCACTGTAAAACAAATTGTAGAAGGCACAGTATGGTGATTTGAGGGGCATGTCCCATCTAGGAGGGCTCATCAAAAGATAAGAGAAGATCAAAACAAACTTTCTGAAACAAGATTTGAAAAAGCCTATTAAATATATTTCTTAATCTAGAAAAAAAAGCTTTAGCCTGTCAATTTCAAAATACAAGTAACAGAGCTGAAAAACAATGGCATAGAAAAAAAAAAGGCTGAATTCAAGTTAACCCTACAATGTAAGATGGCACCGTTCAATATGGTAACTGAATCTCACAGGTGATTACTTACATTCAATTGCTTAGCCACACTAGTAATCGTTCAGTTGCTTGAGAGTCACATGTGGCTAGTGACTACTGAACAGTATTCATCTGGAAGCTTTTTTTTTTCTTTTTAAGTGATTATTTCTTATCATTTTATATTCTCCTCAGGTGACTACTCTGCTCTTAAATGTTAAGAACTAAAATAACATTCTGGGTAACTCAGCTTTTTAATATGGGCTCTACAAGATTTCCAGAATGAAAATTTCTCCCAAAATAACTGCATTTCAATCTATTAACATAAAAAATGATCCCTCGCTTCAGGCTATCATTTGACATCTACTTCTAACCTATCAAATGACTAAAACAGTTTTCCTACAAGATGCTTTGTGGACCAAGGGATTAGTCAACCTCACAGAAAACTAGATGACCAGGTAAGATTAGATGAGATCATCATTACATGTAAGATTATAAAAATAATTTCACATGGTGTATAAAACATAACTAAATTTTTTAAATTTGCATATATATGTGTATTTATATTTATATTACATTATTGCATTATTGTGTACCGCAGGGCTTTCCCACTTCACTAACATCTGTTAACCCTCCTGATCTTTTGTGCTTTTCACCTCCCCCACCTTCTTCCCCCTCCTCCTCTCTCGCTCCATTGTTCAGTCCCATTGTTGTTTTTATTTTTTTCTTGTTCCTTTGTTTGTTTTCCCCTATATCCATCATATAAGTGAGACCATCCTGTATTTCTTTTTCTTTTTGACTTATTTCTGCTAATATGAGTCTTTCTAGTTACATCCATGTTGCTGCGAATGACATGTTTGTCCTTGATTGATGCATAGTATTCCATCGTGTATATGTACCACATTTTTTTTTAGCCAATCATCTGTTTTGGAGCGTTTGGTTTGTTTCCAAATCTTGGCAATTGTAAACAGAGCTGCAATAAACATGCGCATACAGGTGTCCTTTCGAATTAGTGTTTTCATGTCCTCTGGGTAGATTCCCAGTAGTGGGACTGCTGGGTCAAATGGTAAGTCCACTTTCAATTGTAACATAACTAAATTTAAGGCATGGGAGAAATTATAAATATATTAGTTAAGCTGGGGCAATCTGACAAGTTATGTTATCGCTATAATTGTAGTTGTACTAATAGATGAATTACAGGAATTACAGAAGAATGACAGGAAAATAAAAGTGCATTTAATAAATGGAGGGTATCTAATATTCAGGAAACTAGCACTATTTCATGAAAACAAAACAAAACACAATGTGGAGCCATAACTCCAGGTGGGGCAGTAGGCTAAGCTTTCATTACCACTCTGCCTGTTCTCAGTTCACCCAAGTTCCTTTCTAGCTGACACCTTCCAGAAAGAATGGTAAATCTGCAGAATAGGTAATGCCAGTAACTGAGCCATTCTGTACTGGTATGTGAAGGCATAAAATCACTGTTAGGAGGTACTATGTCCATCAAATACTGCTGAACTCAGCTGGGGACATTTAGTGGGCCAGTGAGCTTCCTGTTAAAGACAGAATCTGGTCATTACTTTACAGAGCAGTGAACAAAAAAATAAACAAAAAAAAGCTTTAAATTATTTTAAACTTTTAAACTATTATATTTAAATTTTATCTTACTATCAAGAAGGAAAATATCACACAATTTAATTTAGAAAGATTTCAACTCAAAATGAAACAAAAACTCTTGACAGTTAAAGAAAAGAAGCTTGGCCCAATCAATTAAACCTAACAGCTCATTCCCAGGTAATACTGGATCATGCTACTAAAGTTCTCAGACTTTCCAAAATTATATTCTGCAAAGTACTTGCGTGCCTTGAGACTTCAACAAAGGGTTCATGCAAAGGGGGTTCTGCCATCAAGTTTCAAAAGCTGTGGGCTCTGTCCTTTCTGCAGCAGACTCATCATGTACATCACCACCCTACTACAAAGTTACACTGTAAAGATAGTGGTCAAATCTTCCTTAGCTTCACAATTCCCAGATGTATTTGCTTATGCCATATTCCCTTGCATATTTTTTGGAGCGAGGAGATGATTGCTGGGGCACAGACACACTTTTAACATTTTCAGACACTTCTCAGTTAAAAATAATATGTATGTACTATTTCAAGTTTCTTAAATATCAACACTACATAGTAGACCAAATCCAAAGAATTATATTTCTAGACAGGAAAACTCAGTTTCTCGTGATATATTCAAATAATCAAAACGTGTGTGTAGAGCAATGGGGAGGGAGGTATGCCATATTAATTTCTGTCCCTAAAAATGTGATCAACAGAACTAAGTGATGCTAAAATGTAAAACAGTATGCACGTTGTGTTTTGCTATGTTTTACAAAGTAAAATTCTACCTATGGATGCTATAAATTGGCTTCATCCAATTCTTCAGAGAGAAACTTCCTTCAAGTGGTAGATAAACAGGATGAGCAAAATTTTGTCAATTATAAGATACCATCATGTGTACGGTAAACTATTCCTTCTGTGTCACTAAGGGATGAATACACTGCTAACTAAACAGTAACAGGTCATGGACTGTGAGATACCTTCCAATATGAACCATTAATGTGAACATGCTTTCTTTCTTCCTTCTTCCACACTTATTCTCCAAAATGTTCTTTACCTGTTTCCCCCTTTAAAGAAATTACTAATGAAGGGAATGAAAGAAAAAAGGACAAGATTCAGGAGAGTTCTACTGTTCATCTTATGATTATATTTAGATATTAAAATGTCTCTTTTTGAACATATCAAACAAATCATTTTAACTGTCCTGCTTGATTCTGAAAAATTATCCCAGAGAAAAAGCACAGAACTTTCTCAGACAGTTCTGTAAGAGAGATGATTATAACTATTATTTTATCAAACACTTAAGTCATGTACTGAACCAAAGTTCTGTAAGAGAGATGATTATTAGTATTATTTTATCAAGCACTTAAGTCATGTACTGAACCAAATATTTTAGATACATTGTTTCATTTAATTCTTGCCACAACTCTATGAAAGAAATACTATCTGCATCCCTCTTTTACAGATTAGGATGTTGAATCACAGAGATATTAAATAACTTGCATAAGATTAAAGAAGTTACTAAGTAGCACAGACAGGATTCAAACCTAGGTATTTATGGCTTTAAAGTTTATGTTAACACTTTGCCATACATGCAATTACCTCAAGGTGCTTCCTAAATTTTAAAATGACAGTAAAATTTTAATATTTAACTGCTAGTAAATAATGTATTTGCTTAAATTGGTCAAATTAAATAATGATAGCTATGTTCTATATGAACAGATTTTTATCCTGAACCTATTTTATAACATATACAGTATGCTTGCATTTAACTGGTTAAAAACTAAGATTTATAGTTGTTTTATCTTTGTTTTTATACCATTCAGTTATAAGTTGATAAGCCAGAATAGCTGAGATCTGATATGTGATCTGGGTTCATGATATCATAAACTGTATTATTAACTCCAAATGAATACAATGATAGGGCAGAAAAAAAGACATCTAATGCCAGTATTAAAATGCAGTTGCTTGTTTTTTCTACTATGTGAACTGGGGGTGGGATTTGTAATGAATTTATTTGCTTAATTGCATTCCAATGCTTAAAAACTTGGTATCAAAACACATACACATGTAAGCACTACAGCACTGCTGCATTACCAAGAGACCACCAAGATGTCACTGTTGTACAATGTTATTTCTACTACTGGGTTTAAAGTATCCACTTTGCACTCAGTGAACTAGGTCACTTGACATCACCTATCATTCACAGCTTTGGTAGACAAATGATGCTGAGCACCGAACTCTGTCAATGATCACAATGGTATGAATTTTTTAGTGAATAAAAATTTAAAAAAATCTTTAGAATAATTCTTCTGCAGTCCAGACTTCTGATAAACGATCTACTATATTTTCAGTCACTCTATAATTTGCAGAATGTCAGGTCCTTGGTGAAGAGTAACAATTATGTTACCCTTGCCACATAAAAAAAGGATATTCATTGTGATTTCCAGAAGTGCACTGAAGAAAAAGCAAAGTATGCCTATACTCACTTCTTCTGTTAAGTTTATCTTTTTATCTTAAAATTTAAACATACCAAAGAAGTCTCATGTTTTGGATCAACCCCCATTAGTATAGGATCAAGCTGTCAAAATAAAGCAAACTTTCCTCAATTTTAATTTAATAAAAGCTGACATCCTTTACCGTAAGCACTGAAAACAATGAAGTGTTTAATAATGTGTCACAATTACTTGACAGTTGACACGTAACAATACCTGTCCTTTCCTCAGATCTTCCACTTGGGGGAAAGAAAAAAACCTGAAAGATGGTAAAAATGAAACAGGAAAAGATAAAGAAACTTAATAAAACTTTTTTCAAAATCAATGACTATACTTTAATAGAATGTTCATCCCTATAGATGAAATATAAGAAAACTGACATTGACATAGCAGAAATACTACAGAATCAAATATAAATCTTTGAGGTTAAAAATGACTGCACACTCACTGAAACTGGTCTCCAAAACACAAGGGTTTCATTTTTTAAAAAGAAATATTTATATAGCTAATCTTTTTCAATGCACTATGGTATTTGTTACTTACAGGAATTCAAGGTGGCTATTTTTGTACATTTCTGTAAAGCAAAAATGACCTCCTTATTTTTATTATTTCTGGGAACTGTTCATATTTAGGTTTACTATCATTTATACTTTATTGAAACTGGAAAAAAATACTGTCACTTTAGATTAGGCTTATGATCCAGTAAATGTTTCTGACAGCAGTGGCCAGGTATTTATAGAACAAAATAGCCACAACTCTCTGATACCCATCTCCTAAATAGTCAAGTATTCAAAAACATACTTGCATCTTCTGAAAAGCTCAACTCACCTGGACTATTTAGGAAACTATTTTATTCTTGACAAACTACAGAAATGATCCCCGAAAGTATAGTCTATATTTGAATTTTGTGCCCACCTTGGTTTTGCTTACACAGTACTTCCTTTATTATCCTAAACTGCTTTTTTAAACATTCAGTCTAGTTTTAGCCTATCATGTTCTGACCCATGTTTGAGTTCAACCACAACGGTTTTTTTGTTTAGAGCACCATGAGACCCACATGCAGTGTTAAAGCAGCAAAGCCATGTTAAGGAATGAAGAAACTGCCAGTACTTTTGGTGAGATACTCAGATCTCTAAAGATTGACCATCCACCCATGTAAGACTGAAACAAGAACAGAAATAAGAAAGATAATCACACATTTCTGACCTTCACAGTTCATTTAGTGGCTATCTATCGGACCCATAATATGTATGTGCCAGTTACAATATTCAGTGTTGAGAATACAGTGGGGAAAAAGTTTCTGCTTCTGGGAGTTTACAGTCTACTATGGATTAGACCAGACATGTAAACTCCTATACAGAACAACTCCAAGATCTTTTAGAGAGAAAAATTTTGATATACTTATTCAAATAAGTATTTTTTCAATTAATATTTAAAAAATGACTTTATTCTGGTAAAATACAATTAATTGTTCTCTATTAAGAACCTACTGGTGAGGAGATAGCAAGAATGCAGACACAATATAAAGTCCAATATTAAACTTCTGACTATAAATGCTCAACTCTTCCCTTACTGGCTTCAATATTCCAGAATCTGCATTGGAAGTAATTCACTTAAAATAGAGGAACAACCAAAGGCAATAGAAAATCTAGACAATTTGTTAAAATCTAGTTCTAATAAATCTGGGCATGCTGGCTCTGTTTGACATACCTTCTGTCATCAAGAAAATTCTCTGAAAATGGCCTACTGTGGATTCCTATCTGCCAGGTTCTAGAAAACATGACTGTTACTGAAATGACCAGGCTTTAACAAATGAGACCTCTTATACTACCTTAATTTGTTTCTGAAAAATACAAGACCTCTCTAACTGCTGGCTTATTTTTTATACCCTGAATTTTTCAAGAAGGGATTTGAAGCATCTCCCCTCATATAAAACAAAGTACATGAACTGTATCTACCTGACTTTGAATGATGGCATCTGCCATTTACAATCTTTGTACCCTCATATTCTGAGATTCAGTTTCTTAATCTGTAACATGGGGGTCATAATCCTACTCTGTTGGGTTATAGGAAAGATAAAATGAAATAGCATGTGACACAGAATCTGGCATATAGAAAGTACTAACTAAACAACAGTTTTTGTGCCTTCCTTATCCAACTGTATGCTTATACAAAAAGAAGGATAAGGTGGAATTTTAAATGATTTTTTAAAACACTTTCACACGCGCCAAGCAGATGCGTGAACTGATTTGGAGTTGCAAATGTTAGCATTTCCATCAAAAAATCAGGTTCAAAGCAAACCTAATTTCCTTCCACAAGGTCAGCACTTTGAGAACATATTCTATTACCCTTTTAGCTATATTTAACATGAAAAAATTTCTGAAGGAAAAAAATGAATGAAAAGAGCCCACTGGCAAACGATTTTTTACACTGTCCATTCAAAGGATGATCGGACACTCTAAATGTGACTTTCTCATAAAAGATTCATAGTATTGGGTTGCTAAGGTAATTTCAAATGAAATTCTCATCATTCTGCCAGTGTTAAAAACACGTTTTCCCTTTGAAAACATTTTAGGTAACATATATCAATGTCTTTTCTATTGAAGAGCAACGTTTAGTTTCGGATTTAAAAATATCCAGATCGCAAAAACACTAAGTGCAAACCGTAAGCACTATTACAACGCAACCTGCGTTGAGAGCAAATAAACATTTAATACAGCAGTGGAGGTGACTAGGAAAAAACTGAAAAGCGATCCGAACGGACCCCCCCTCCCCCTCCCTCTCCCTTTATACCCGAGAATGCAAGTGTCCCGCATCTCAGATCAAACTGAGCCTCGGTCTTACTGACGTAACCAGTAACCCTATCCACCTCTCACACTGCGGAGGCCGGCAGGGCAGCGGCTGCCGCCAAGTACACCACTCATCAGAGCCTGCCCCATTCCACCCCCGCACTCCAGTCATGCTTTCCAGAAATGGGGTCACTCACTCAGTAACTATTACACACACGCAGCCTATCATCCTGTAATCCCCCAAAGTCCGCTGCGGGGAGAGAAGACAGGAAAAAGTCAAGAAGGCAGAATCACAGACGCGCCACCATCAGGAACTGATTTTCTACTCCGAAGAGGAGCGCTGAAGCCCTGTAATGGGTCTCCTCGGGATGATTTTCGCAGACCCCGAGTTGGTTCTGGGACAGGGGTGGCTGCGAAACGCCTGTGGTGTGATGTGTCCGGGGGAATCCTACTTGGCCGGTTCGGGTACACTGCTCGGGTGGTTGGCGCTCGGGTGGGTGGGTTTCTCAGAGACGGTCACCAGATCCCAGGCGAGGTTGCCGCCGATCTCCTTGAATATTACCCTGTCACCTCCAGGGACAGGAAACTCAAGCTGAACCCGCAGGGACGGGGTCCTCTAGCTTAAGAGACCTCAAAATCGGGGGTGGGGGAAGACCTCAGGCTTTCACTTTTTTCCTTTGCGGCCACAGAAACCGCTGCGGCGCGGCGAGGGGGAGGCAAAATCCCTTGGCTGTTCCGTACCCCTTATCCGAAAGCCCCCCAGGTCACCACCCCGGCCCTGGGCCGTCCCTGCTCACGCGCACCCGTCTTCCCGCAGCAAGTCCCTCTCAGAGTCGGACTCCGGAGTCCACGCTCCCCAGCAAACCCAATCCCTATCCCCATCACCCCCAAAGTCACCAGGGTCCAGGGCAGCCCCCCAATAGCCAGGGCCAAACTTCCCAACTCCTCGCCGGCCCCCGCTCCGCCTCCCGCTCCCCCCACGCAAAGTTGATTAAAATCGGTCTGCCAGAGCCCCGGCGCCCACTCCGAACCCCACGCGCCACCACCCCAGCAGCCCCCCAAGCGAGGGCGGGGAGGTGAGGGAGCGGGGAGGAACAGAAGGGCAAACACACCAACCCCAACTACCCAAAACCGAATCCGCACCGAGGGGCGACGTGAACGGCAGAGGAACGGCCGAGCGGTCACCCCGGGGAAGGGAGCGAGAGAGCCGACCGGGGCGAAGGAGGGGGCGCGCCGGCCCCGGCCGCCCCGCGCCACTCACCTCCGCGCTGTCGGACGGGCTCTCCACAGCCATCTTCTGCCACGGGTCCGCCAGCTGCGCCAGCGGCATCTTCCCCCCCGGCCCGCCGCCTTCACCGCCTCCTCCCTCCCCGCCCGCCCGCGGCCGGCCCCGCTCCGTCGCCGCCCGAGCCCCACGGCAGCAGCGGCAGTAGTAGCGGCGGCGGCGGCAGCAGCGGCGGCGGCTGCCCCGGAGAGGGCTCGGTTCCGACACCGAGCCTCGAACGCCGCGCGCCCGGCTGGAGACGCCCGCGCTTCGAGGAGAGCCTCGCGCCGCTGCCCGGCACCCGGTCTCGCCCCTTTCTTCCTCTCCTCCTTCCGCCGCCGGGACTACAGCTCCGCCCCCCCCGCCGGTTCCCGCGCCCGCTCGCAGCCGAACAGCGGCGGCCGCGCGCTCCCCCACTTCCGCTCACAACATGGCGCCTAAGCGATACCTGTCTCTCAGAGCGAGGCTCGGCCGCCGCCGCCACCGCCGCGCGCACCCGGGGGCGGGGCTTAGGAGACACGCTCGGGGCCGCCGCGCGCCGCTCCGCCCTCCCTCCTCGCCTTGGCCTCGGCGTCGGAGCCTCGCCTACTTTCAGGAAGGGCGAGCCCCGGAGATCTGGGGGCGTCGGCGGGAAGCGGGGAAAAGAAATGGGGAAAGCCAGCAGGGGCGAAAGGCCAGAAACCTTTGTCGACCAAGGGTCCGCGCTGGTCGGAGCTGGGGTTTGGGGGTGAATAAGGAACAGCGGTCCCATCTTCTGGGGAGGGTCCTGGGCGAGGCGAGGGGGCTGCAGTTCCAAGCCAAGGACCCTGGTGGGGGTGAGGGTGGGAGGACATCTCCGCGTGGCTCTCCCGTGGGTGCCCCTACTTTAGGGACCTCTCTTAGAATGACCCTCGACTCGCCGCCTTCCGCAGGGTCACATGTTGGGCATTCACCTGCCCCCGTAACTCCCCCCCCCTCCACGATGGTCAGAGACTTAGTGCCCGGGAACCCCCTGGGGTTCGGTCCTCGATTTCATTCGCGGCTCTCCAAGTTGATCTCGTTAAATTTTTAATATTTGGGACTCATTTTCCTGCGTGAGTTACACCCCCTCCCCCTCCCCCCGCCCCAGAGCCCTACGCCTAGCCCCGACCCTGGAAACCTCCTACTCCCTGCTGCTCGAGCCTTCACGAAGGAGAAAGCGAGCAGGCTCCTTGATGCAGCTCCTCTCGGCAGATTGGGGAAAGCTTTAAAAACATCTTGTTGGCTGGAGCCCGAGGTTCCTGCTCCTCTGTTGACTTTCAATAAGGGATTAGATTAAAAAATCAGGCTAGCCCGGGGTGGAGGAGGGAGGGGGGGGAGAGGGAGGGGTTCTGACGCCGACTCCTGCCCAAGATGGGGAAACCCAAGGTTAAGGAAATCCAAGCCGGCGACGGAGCCCAAGAGGACGGGGCAAACTTGCGGGGAGAGGCCTGAGCGTCTGGATGGGTCCCGAGAGGGTTAGACCCTGCTTGCCCAGCGCCGCGTGCCGCGCCGAACCGTGTGCTCCTGGGCAGAGGCTGTGAAAGTCGCTGGGCTGAGTGGAAAGCTACTGCAGCCACACGCCGACCGCCCCACAAGGAGAAAAGGGGAAAAGTCAAGGGAAACCTGCAGGCCGACCGGAGCCCTTCGTGCCTAACCACCCCCGCCGCTCCCCCCGCCGGCCGCGACCCAGGCGTCCTGATCCGCCCACGCCAGGCGACCACAGCGCGTCCCCCGCTGCGCTCCCGGTGCCCGCCTTTGAACAGTTTCCTTTCATCATCCCGGGACCCAGACACCTGGAGAGCCCTGCCTGCTTCCCTAACGCAGGTGTTAGGGATGAGATTAGAGCCCTACACCTTGCGGGGCTGGTCTGTGCGGCTGGTGCAAGGTTTCTGGCCGGACCTGGGAGAGGCAGGTGTTGGGCTTTTTTTTTTTTTTTTTTCTTTTTGCTGCCTTTGCCAGCGCGCCCCTTGGCACAAGCTGGAGACCTGGGAGCCTCGTGGTCACCTGAAGAGGTTCCATCTATTTAGGGAACCCGAAGAGGCGGCCGGAAATCCTCACTGTGCGTCCTCTCTGCAGCCTTGGACTCAAGGGGACTGCTGCTAATGGTTGGGCAACATCTGGGCAGGCTCAGTTTGGCTCGGATGGTGGGGGTGGGGCGGGGAGGATTTAGCTTGTGAGTTTGTCACCTTCCCTAACAGGCTTGATTCAAGTGCTGCAAACCCAAACTCAGCTAATTTAGCAGCAACGTCTCCAGTTCCTGACTGTGAGACCTAGCAGAAGTTTGAAGCTAAAGAGTTGTGTATTGTTTTGCCTTTAAGTACTGTGTCTCCTTTATCTTTCATTTTTATTGCAAAACATTCCTTATAATGAAAAGAAGTGGGTCAACTTGGTTAGTTTAAGATAAATTAGCCCCCTAAACAGTGATAGATTTTTGTAGTTAACATTCGTTCTTAAAAACATACATAATTGAAGAGACAATTATTGTGTATCTAATACTATCCAGCACTAATTACTCGACTCAAAGAGAGAACCTTAAAAAAAAAACAGAATTGATGTATACTGAAAAGTGGATTTCTTTCTATATCAACTTTTATTCTTTTTTTTTTTACCCTGAAAACTACAGGAAAAACTTTTAAAACAAAGTTAATAGATTTGTAAAAGCAGCCTGAACTGTGATCACCTTGCAGGAATTAGGCATTAAATGAACTCTAAATAATTGACTGAAGTGCCATTAGCATAGCTGTGTTGCACTTAGGGTCAACTTGATAAGTATTTGTGAATTCATTTAGAAAAACACAATTATCCTTTCATTTGCCCTAAAAGAAAAGGGTGACTTTTTTTTGTTAACAATAACCTTTTTTTCCCCCATTTATTTCTTCTGTCCAAGAGTAGTGCAACCACTCTCTAGAATTTGGAAAAATCAAATGAGGCTAGGGGAATTTTTTCGTAGGTGGCAGCAAAAACAATTATTTGAAAATAGAAGCTGGTATTGCCAGTCAAAGAATGGCTGCCTCTAAAGGCAACTCTTCAGGCTAATCTGGTAGTCACTAGTCACAGGTCACCTGAGCACTTATAACTAAGATTGATTGGGTGCAATTGAGATAAACTAAGTGTAAACTTCACAGCAGATTTCAAAGATTTAATCCAAATTGAATATAATCATATAATTTTTAGTGACCACATGTTAAAATGTTGCTTGGAATATATTGAGTTAAAATATTCCATTAAAGTTAAATTTGCCAGTGGGGGGGGGGCAGAGAAAAGAATTAATTTTAACTGTTTTTGGTGGGTTTTTTTTTCTGGCTTTTCTTCATGTGGCCACAATAAAATGTATGCTTCCAGATGTGGCTTACTTGTCAAGGTTGGCAGTATAGTTCTGCAGGACAGCCCTGCTTTAGCTCTTTCCTTTAACGTTAACTTTCATGCATCCCTATAAGTTCTATAAAGTTAGTGCTGTCTTTATATTCCACTGTCTTTGAGCTCCTCGGTGCCACATCAGCAGAAAGGACTGATTCAGTCACCTATTGATTCTCTACTCCTCCTACCCCAAATACATCTCTCTGTCAAAACCAAAATATTGGAAAGTTAGTATCTGAAACTACAGCACAGGAAAACAGCAAACCTCAGTTGAAAACCTGGACTAGATTTTCAAGAAATCATTCCTGAGATATGAGAGGACAACCAGATTTAACTTCTTTTGTCCTCAACAGTTTCCTACTATAATTGTAACCTTTGTAACAAATTTAAATGGGCATTTATTTAACAAAATAACAACTGTTCAAAAACTGGAGTTACACCAGTCTGGAAAAGTTACAGATGACTAACTGTAGTTCATGGTACAATGTCTACCTCACATAGACCCAAAATTCATGGCTCTATTACATAAAGGTTTGTCACTACCATAGAAAACCCACAAAGTGTAATCACGGCTCAGAAAAAATTTTCCCTTTATATTATCTGAAGCATATTAATTTTTCACAAAAAGGATAGTCACTAGAGACAACTATTTCTTTCCACAGAGAATGAAAAAAGAAGACTTAGGCTCAGATTTCATCTTGCATAAGACAATAATTACATAAAACGCATGGTGACATATCTTTCATGTGCAGGAATTTCAATTTTTCTTTGAAATGTTCCAAATAAAAATGTGAAGGATATCTTCTCAATTGACACTCCTCTTAAGAGACAAAGGGAATCTCTACATTTATCTGAATATTTTATTTGAGAAGATTCAATGTCAGGTTCTTCTCGAGGTTTCCCTCCAGATATAAACTCTGATGATTCTAGAGTGGCATATGAGGAAAGATGCTAATAAAATCTATAAGGAACTAAATACTCTGTCATACAAATACTTGCAATGTTTTCTTTAACATTCTTCCCAATAAGGCAGCTTGGGGTCATGCTAAGAGCAGAGACAGGTCTGTGTCCAAACTCCAGTTTCCTTTACATTAGCTAAGCTTCAACCCGAAGGCTTAGTACAAGGACTGGTACCTAGTAGTTGCTCAATAAATATTTGCAGAATAAACATTGTTCTCTCATCTTTAAATGGGGTTGTAATAACCACCTTGTAGGACTGTTGGGGAGATTAAGTGGAATAAAGTCTGTAAAGGCTTCAGTGCAAGTGTGTGCCACTTGATCAATGGAATGATTCTTGTCAGCTTCAGAAAGCAAGTGTTCCCACATGCATAATGTAATTCAAACACTTCATTCTTGAAGCTTATTTCTTGCCATTTGTTGGGTGAGCATTTTATTATGGTATAATCTATCTCTTTGGGGTACTCTTGTAGCACACACACAAAAATGATACTATGAGTAACTTCCTGTGGAATTCAAATAAAAAAGCATGTAGGGTAGCTTACTGTTTTTGTTTTTCAAGCCACATATGTTGAAATGCAAATGACTACAGGTCAGTTGCCTCATAGGCTATGATCAAAACTTTGTTTATGTAATGCTCAAAGGAAACTAACAAATGCATGATTCAAAGTTAACATTACCTGACTCATACTTTTGTAGGGAGACTGGGAGGAACCGGGAAATATGGAGGAGAGGTCTGTGTCAGATATACTTGAATTTTTTTTTTTTTGGTCTTTTATTGGTTTCCATAATGTTTCATGCTTCGAGGTGTCATATGGTTTCAGAGTTGTTTGAAGTCCTGAAAGAATTACAGGGCTTTGAGACTTGACAAGGAACTGAGAAGCCATTCTTGGAGCTTTCATAAGCTACAGTTTCCCTTCAGTTTTCATTTTACTAGAACAAAAAAGACCCACTAAATGTTCTTGTTTATAAACACTAATTCATAAGAGGGAGATAATACATTCAAATTTCATTTTCAGACTGATATTAAAAACGGCTGCTTAAACATTAACCAAAAATCACAGTATAAAGTATCCCTTCAGAGGATAAACATTCGCCTGCTTTATAACTATCAATTTAGTTTGGTTGGTTAGAGCAGTGGTTCTCAAATTTTTTCAGTCCACAAACCATCTTGAAGCAAAACTCTGTGGACCACCAATTCCTACTCATCACTAAGGAAAAAAAAAAAGCAAAACTTTATGAAATCATTGTTTTAGAACACGGCTGTTATTGTGGTTACATTTTTTTAAAAGTTCATATATGTGCTTTGAATGTAGATTTGAGTCTGTGGCTAGAAAATATACTTTACAAACCATCCTGACTTTTTTTAGTGACTTTTATTGCATTTAAAGCTTTTTTAGTGATTTTTTTTTTTTGCATTTAAGACCAGCCCATAACCAAACTTCAACTGGAAGTGATTTGGGAAAAGCTATGGAATTAAATGGAACTCTATTCTTTGACCACCAGCCGACCCCTAAATCTCCAGGCTTGAGAAGTCTGTGGCTTTGATCACAAAAATTGTGAGTAAGACAGATATGTTGCTAGAAAACTGTAGTGGATTAATAATTTTTGTAAATTAGTAATATTTGTAAATGAAGCATATTTTCATCAAGCAACACATTGATTATGATTTCATTTTATTTTCAAGTTAGGCTCTTGGTAATTAATAAATAAACTAAACACTATTTTATTTAAATAAAATTTAAATAACTTCACACTTCCCTACTAAATAAGGAATGGAGTCTATAGATTAAATGGAAATCTAAAAAAAACCCCAACTATGGTCCAGTCATTATGGCAAGCTGTGTGGAGGGTCCTCAGAGCACTAAAAATGGATCTAGCATATGATCCAGTTATTTCACTCCTGGGAATCTACCCAAAGGACATGAAAACATTAATTTGAAAGGAAACCTGCTCTCTCATGTTTACTGCAGCACTGTTTACAATAGCCAAGGTATGGAACCAACCCAAATGCCCCCAAACAGATGAGTGGATCAAAACGTTGTGCTATATTTACACAATGAACAATTAATTAATCCAGCAATTAAAAAAGACATACTCATACCATTTGCAGCAACATAGATGGGGCTGGCAGGGATTATGTTAAGGGAAATAAGTCAGAAGGAAAAAGAGAACAATCGGGTGGTCTCACTGATTTGCAGAATATAGAGAAACCAAACAAAAAGTCAAGAAAAGGTCAAAACTAGCAATCTGACTGTAGAACTGAAGCACACAGCAAAGCAGGATGGTGGTGGTGGGGGGAATGTAGGGGAAGAATGAACACAAGGGAATTTGGTGACCATTCACAGCAGACATAGTGCTGGGAGAACTATGAGGATTGCGACAGTGTAAGAAAAAAAAATAAGTAATAAAAAAGAAACCCCCAACTAGTAAATGGTGAGTTCATAATTAAATAAGACTAAATCAATCGGAAAAAGGATTGACAGTTTTGAGCACCCTGCCATCTAAAATAGTGATGGCGAAGTTGACAGTACTAACTAGACATTTATGGAAGTCATACTGTATGTCAGGTCCTATGACAAGTGGGTCACATGCGTTAGCCTCTCTAATCATCACTGCAATCCTAAGAAAACGAAATATTAATAGCAGTTAACAGGCAATGGGTACTTGCAAACTGTGCCATATTTTACATACATGATCTTGTTTCATTCCAACAACACCTGTTGTTAGAAATGCTTGAAAAAACTGCATCATTGAGTACAATTACTAAATGCTTCAAAGTATTTTTGTTAAATGTAACGGCAGGTTATATTGGTTTCTTATTCCTTATTTCACTTTAATAGAGACAGCAAGATACTGTCAATGACATTTGAAAAAAGAAAATAAGTTTCAGTTTCTCCAAAGAGAGAAAGCTTTTGGAAGGATGCACAAGAAGACAATTTTCAAACGAAAGCTGTCTTTCCTACAGTTCAACACAGATCTTTAGGCCACTGTTATGGGTTGAATTGTGTCTCCCCACAAAAGATATGTTGAAGTCCTAACATCCAGTACCTCAGAATGTGACCTTATTTGGAGATAGGGTTGTTGCAGATATAATTAGTTAAGATGAGGTCATACTTGAGTAGAGTAGGCCCCTAATCCAATATGACTGGTGACCTTATAAGAAGATCACTATGTAAAGACAGAGGCTTGGAATGATACATCTACTGGCCAGGGAACATTGCTGGCAAGACACCAGAAGCTGGGGAGAGGTGAAGAAAGGATTCCCTTACAGGTTTTAGAAGAAGCATGCTAGCCCCTAGAACTGTGCACCCGCAATTTCTTTTGCTTTAGGCCACCTAGTTTATGTTACTTTGTTAGGGCAGCTTTAGGGAACTAAAGCAAACACCCAGCAGACTTTTGCTTATACGCTGTATAACATTTTTCACTTCTGAATGTACTACATCTACTATTAAGAATTTCCTAAAATAGAAGGTTAATCTCTGCAAGCAATAGGGGAACAAAGTAACAATAGAGAGGAGTTTGGAATGTGTTTTAAAATGGATTAGGAATGGAGCCTGGAATTTCATTTCTTTAGGTTAAACATTAAAATGCTAACTAAATAATCCTGGGTTTTTATTTATAGCTCTGTAGTATCCAGATGACTTCATAAGAGCAATTTTCCACTAGTATAATATGTATGCACTCACTATTATTTATTAGACTAAAGTGAAAGCAATTATATTGTAGCTTCCTAAATCCTTCCTTTTGTCTGGGAGGCCCATGTTTGGGCAGATTTTGTTTTTCCTTTAGAAAGTCACTTCTTCCTACTTTTCTTCCTGTACCTCTTAGAATATAACCATCTATTCAGTTCACCAGATTAGAAATCTGGGGCTCATCATGTCATCCTCTAGTATGTCCTCTCCCTCCTACCTACAATATTTGACAGCTAGATTTAGCTGACTCTACTTCTGGTTTGGATTCTAACTCTCCGACTCCTCTCCCCAACCCATTCCATTCCCACCAGAGTGGAGGCCCCCATCTTTTCTGGCCTGTATTATGACAGCGCCACTTAGCACCTTCCTGACTTTTACCCATTCTCCTTACTCTGGCCAAAGGGTGCTTCCTAAAATAAATTTCCTCTTGTTCATCCTCAGCTGAAAACCTACAATGGCTTTCTGTTGCTTGGGATAAAATACATCTTTGCATAGATGCAAGATATCTGTCTTTTCTTCTACAGGTAGAAATAGCAATGAAAGAGAAATGATTTTTGATTTATTGTGTTTTTCTGGTATAAACTGTATTTTAGGCCAATATATGAGTTGATGAACAAAAGTTCTTTAATGGAAGGATTATAAATTGGAAGGAATAATAGACTTAGAAAAACACTATTTTGAAACCCATGATGAAAGAAGGATTCAGGCAATAACAGTAAATTAGTAATGAAGCTACTAGATGAAAGGTAGATGGGAACTTGAAGTTGGAAGGAACAGGCTATCAAAATCTTCACATCAAAAAAGGTGGAACAACCAAACACTGTAAATATCTTATGTCATGCAATAGGAAGCATGTAGTACTACTTTAAAGCATTTGTTCCAAAATCCTGAAGTGGAATTGAATTAAGACTCCATCTGAAAGTATGTAAAAAACTCATGCAACTCAACAACACCTGATCAAAACAAACAGATTAAAAACAAATGGGTGAAAGACCTAAATAGACACTACTCTAAACAAAACATCAAGATGACCTACAGGTACATGAAAAAATTGCAAATTGAAAATACAATGAGCTGTCACATCACTTCTGTGAGAATGGCCCATTTCAAAAAGAATAGAAAGAACAAATGTTGGCAAGGATGTGGGGAAAAAGGAACACTCATCCAATGTTGGTGGGAATGCAAGTTGGTGCAGCCTCTATGGAAAATGGTATAATGATACCTTAAAAATTAAAAATAATGGAAATCCCATGTGATCCAGTAATATCTCTGCTAGGTATTTACCCAATGGATATGTAAACTCTTATATGAAAAGACTTTTGGTATGCCTGTGTTCATAGCATCACTGTCTACAATTGCCACATCATGGAGCCAACTTAAGTGGTTAATGACAGATAACTGGATAAAGAAATTCTAGAATATATGTTCTACTCAGCTATTACAAAAGATGCAATAGTGTCTTTTGGGACAAAATGAATGGCTCTTAAGTGATTATGTTAAGAGAAATAAGTTAGAAAGTGAAGGACAGATATTGGATGGTTTCACTTATTTGTGGAATGTACATAAAGAAAACAAACTGGCAAGGCATAGTAAAAATAATTCTATGAAAAATATACTGGTCACCAGAGGGGAGAAAATGGGGAGAGAGATAAGAGGGTAGGGGAAAGAGGGGAGAGGACACTTGGATAGTGTTTTGGTGAAGGGTGCATGAAGCACATGCACATATGGAGGTGTGAAAATGTGCCCCCAATGATATAGTTATGATCGTGACTGAAAAATTAAAAAAATTGAGGAATAAAAGAATGTCTTGAGAAACGAAAAAGAACAAAAAGACATTAGGACTATACTCTCTAATATGTTTAGCCACATGTCACATGTGGCTATTTAAACTTAAATAAAGTAAAATAAAAATCGAACTAAAAAATTCAGTTTTTCAGTCCCACTAACCACAGTTCAAGCATCGGTTTTCATATGTGCTTCATGACTATGGTATCAGTGAACATTTGAGAACATTACCACAGGGGCAGAGAGTCTGTCAGCCAGTACTCTAGAACTAACTTCCGTTTGAGGGGCAAAGGGACTCGAGAAAGAACTTGACTAACACCAGAGCCAGAAAATAGACGAATACATACAATGTGAAATATTCTGGTTTAGTTGATCTGGTTTCTGCAACAAATCAATGGAACAAATAAAAAGAAGGCGGGGCAGTGCTTTACATCGAGACAACCATATGTAACACATGGAGCCAGTTTGCACCCCAATTTGAACAAGCCTAGAGTAAATACATTTTTGAGACAATCATAAAAATTTGATTATGAACAGAATCTGGGTGATTTGACAGTTTTCCTTAACTTTGGTATTTCATTCAGCTCTTGGGCGCTGCCCTGCCCCTCCCCCAACTTTACCATTTGCTTCAAATGAGAAAGACAACAGGTCCAGCCGCAGACATCTTAAATGTGATTAGTGACCAAGTGGGGAGCGAGGCAGAACCAAATGTGGACATCTGGCCCTCCTTGAAAGCAGCAGGACCTGGAGCTGCTCTTGGTAAGCGATGCTTTCCCAGGTAGTCTGCTCTCTAGGAGCAGGAGAGACTGGTTCTGAAGAGGGTTGGAGGTGGATTATGTCATTAATAGGGAATAATCAATTTGCTAGGCACTAGAATGGAAGTCCAGGACTGGGAGAAAAGATGGTAGATTTGGGGTTGAAATTTCTCTCATGATACAAGCCTGGCTAATTGGAGGAATCGTGTGAAATTGAGAATCCTGGAAAGAGTAAGGCCAGATGTGCAGATTGCTCTTTTCTTTCCTTCCCTGAGGAAAGGCAAAATTCTCAACCCTTTATCCAACAGGGATTCTTAAAGACATCACGAAACATTTTCAAACTCCACTGACTAGACTGGTTTCTGAACTGGGCAAAATGTGTTGCTCTTAGTTCTTTTTTTCCTGCTCTCCCCCAAATATGGGTCATGTTCAAAGTTTTATCTTTTAAGTTTTATTGTGATAACAAACACATAACATAAACTTTACCATCCTATCCAATTTTAAGTGTACAGTTGAGTATTAAGTATGTTCACAACTGATTAAGTATACTGCTCAACTGATCTTCAGAACTCTTCTCTTGTAAACATGAAATTCTATCCATTAAAAAATCTCATGTTTTGGTCGGGGCATGGTGGCACATGCCTTTCATCGCAGCCTATGGAGCGAGGCAGGGACTAGGAATTGCTTGAGTCTGCGGGTTCAAGATCTGCCCGGGGCAACATAGCAAGACCTAGTCCCAAAAAATAGCGGGGTGTGGTGGCGTGCACCTGTAATCCCAGCTACCTGGGACGCTGAGGTTGGGGATCACTTGAGACTGTGGTACCCTGGGCAACATGAGCCTGCAGTTCCCTGGGTAAAATAGCCAGACCTAGTCTCAAAAAACCTCCCAAATCTCATGTTTTCCCCTCTTTTGGTCTGGTAACCATCATTCCACTTTCTGTGTCTATTAATTTCATTATTTATATATCTTGTATAAGAGGAGTCATAGGGAATTTGTATTTTTGTGATTAGATTATTTCAGTTAGCATAATAGTTCATCCATATTGTAACATAAACAGATTTTCTTCCTTTTTAAGGTTGGGTGATACTGCATTGCATGCATATAGCACATTTCATTTATCCATTTTTTTTCTGACAATGGGTATTTAGGATTCTGTTTTTTGAATTTTGTGAATAATGTTGCCATGGATATAAGTGTGCACATCCAAAGTTCTTTGACTCTTGTAAATTGCAAAATGCCTGTAAGAGAATCCCCTTTTTATATTCATGCCTCTTTGTGATATAACTTTGCAGTTTCTCCCATCAAATTGTGGAGTTTATTTCCCCACTGCTTGAATCTGGCACACCCTGAACAGCAGCTTTGGCCAGTAGAAAGAGATGAAAGTATCTAGTTAGTCTTAAGGGACCTTGCACACTTTTACCTGCCTTCTTGGAACCTAAATGAACAAGCGCGGGTTCAACTAATAGAGGGTGAGAGAGCATATGAACCAGAGATGAGCCATCTCAGATGGGGCCTGAAAGATGCACATTCTATGTAATAGATTGGTAGCAATTATGGAGTCATACTCATAAAGTTTGAATGGTGAGTTTTATCAAAATCAACTTCAACAACATGGCAGCTGATGGCAGTACATAAGTGAGCCAACAAGAGACCATTAGAAACGTTCCACTGAACTCAGTCCAAATTGCTAACCTGCAGAATAATGAGCTAAAAGAGAGTGTTGTTATCTTAAGCACTTTTTGATTTACTCTGCAGCAAATGATAACTAATACATATTATTTCTTTTTAAACAATATACTCTCTTGCTTGGAATTTTAATGCAATTTTATTGGGACTTCAATGATCAGTTCAATAGTATATGACTCCAAATCTCTTTCCTCAGCGTTAATTCTGATCTCTGCACAGTTCTGTCTTGAATGTGAAACGCCATGTCAGATACTCCATCTGGTTATCACATGAACTTCAAAATCATTATTTCCAAAAATGGAATTTGTCATCCAATATCCAAACTTAAAATTGTCCTCTTAACATTGTTCTCCATTGACGTTTCCATTTCTGTGGATGGTACCACCATTTTCCCAGTTAAGCATACTTGAATCCTTAGTGTCATCTCAGATTCCTCTTACTTCTTCCTATAGTCAGAGGATATTTTTAATGTAAACTTTTCCCCCCACTTTTACTCTTCATCCCCATAGAACTACTCACTCATCAAGGCTACCTTACTGTTTTTACATCTCGGGTTCTACATTCCCAGATTAATCTCACACACTGACTTAAGATTCAATCTTGTAACATTCAGAGTGAGGAACTCCCTGTAGCCACTGTTAGCATATTTCCTTTATCTTGGCTTATTTCAACATCTGGGTCATCTCCATTGATTCTCCCCAATGATTATTTTTTTTCTCTCTTATGCATCGGTCATACTCTCCTATTTCTCCCTATGTCCAATAATTTTGGATTGTATCTGGATATTGTAAATGACAAGCTTTCGAGAGTCTGGATTCCATTCTGCTCTTCCAAAGGAAATTTTTTGTTTGTTTTTCCAGGCAGTTAACCTAGCTGAGCTCAAATTCCAAACTGTCTTCCCCATGGTAAGCAGTTGAAATCTTCATCCAGTTTTTCCTTTTGTCCTTACATGGATTTTGCCCTGTGTACTTCCAGGATCAGCCAGAGATTTAAGTAAAGTTTAAACAAAACTTAAAATACTCTCCTTTCAGAGATCTCCACCCCCACCTTGCTCTGCCCTCTGTACCCTGGTTTTTCAAGCTAATAAAACTGTGGGTTAACCTAACTGCTTGGTAAAGACTGGTCAAACCTTCAGGCAAAAACTGTAAAATGAATATGGGAAACTCATGAAGAGCTGAGACTGTTCTACAAATGTCCCCTCTCATGTCTGCCTGCTTTTGTTCACTCTCTATTGTTTTTTGGAAGGAATTAAAAAAATCTTGCCCAGGGCTTATAATTGTTATCTAGAGAAGGATGGTCACAAAGCAACTATGAGGACATTATCTGCAGCAGAATTGCTCCACAGATTATAAAACTGTCCATCATTTGCCATGAAAGTCTGAGGACAAAAATCTAGGATTTGGTATCTATTACAGGGTCTCCCTTAGATGGACCAAGCCTGCGTCTCCACTTCTGTTAAATACCTTGCTGTCTCTGAGCTATTGTTCACATTGTTTCTTCTTGCTCAATATCCTTCTCATCTCTTTCTATCAAGCATTATCCATCTTGCAACTGCCCTGGCCTTAGTCCCAGCCAGGTCTCTGACCTATTCTATCTATACCATCTCCCTATTGATCTTATCCAGGTCCATGGTTTTAAAGACCATATATATGCTAATGATTCACAAATCTTTATCTATAGCTACAGTCCTTCACTTGAGCTTCAAATTTGCATATGTAAGCTTTCTACTTGGTATCTCCACTGGGATGTCCAACAGGGATTTCAAACGTAACATGGTCAAATTTGAATTCTTGTTTGTCTGTCCCCTTAAGCCCGCTCCCTCTATGGGCCTCAATTCTAATAAATGTCATCACCACTCACAAACCAGAAGTCTAGGGGTTATCTTTAATTCCTATACAGTTCCCTTGACTCCACCTGCCATCCATTAGAAAGTTCTTTTGACTCTACCTTCACAATGGATCTTCAGTCTACCCACTTCTCCCCTAAGCCCCTGGCTAGTAATTACAATTTATGTTACCAGAATCTCTCACCTGGACTCTTGCAGTTGCTTCCTGAGAGGTGTTTCTGCTCCTAACCTTCACCTCCTTCAATAACCTTTCCCACCCTGTAGTCCCAGAGGTCTTTAAAAAAATGTGAACCAGATCATGTTACCATCTTGCTTAACCCTTCCGTGACTCCCCAAAGTAGTTAGAGAAAAATCCTTTCTATGGTTTATATGACCTTACATGATTTGAACCCTACCCATGCCTTTGACGTCATCTCCTATCACTCTACCCTTTTCTCATTACGCTTTACTCATATTGCCCCATTTTCATTTCTTGATTTTGCCAAGTGCTTTTCCTTTCCCTGGAATACTCCTTTATTTGTTTTTCTTCTGTGTTTGTCTTTGGATTGCACCTTTGGTGAGGGCAAGGGCCTTTCCAATAACTCTTTTGAAAGAAGGAATGAATTCAACATTAATTAATGCACCTTTTCCACAAGGCCTTTGCTGTATGTCTCCAATGGCAATATACTCTCATTCTTCTTGAGTTGTAGGTCCACATCTCTTAGAATTTACCACTTCCATTCTTCTGTTATAGTCATTTGTGCATTTGTTTTAACTCCCCAAATTAACAAAAGTATCAGAACGTGTAGAATCTTTGCCTGATTCCTCTGCATATTTCCCACATGGGTTACTATAGGGCTTTACACAGAGCAATGTTGATAAATATTGAGTGAATGAATAAATAATCAAGTCAATATTTATTTCTGTTTAAGAAGAACATTGAAAACAGTGCTAACAATTCTCTTAGATTATTGCTAAATTCCTTTGGAATTAATAAAATATAATTCACTAAAGTCTATTTTATGAAATGCTTCAAGTGTTTCTTAATGTTTTCATGCTTAATTAGAAACGGTGGAAACTACTCTCTTTTCTACTCAAGTATTCTGATTGAGGTATGTTTGAACAACATTGCCTGAAATGTTCATGAAACCAATAAAACTAAATGTTCTAAAAACATACTGATGGGTCATGACTAATTCAGTCAGCAGAAATCCATGTATCCATTCTGCATCATGGAGAGGTAGCAATTATGGAGTCATATTCATCAACTTTGAATGGAGAGTTTGATAAAAATCCATTTCAGCATAATTCCAGTCTTGAAATGGAAAAATTTTCACTTTAATTATACAAATCTCAGACGTGAACCTTAAATAGACTGTTTTTTATGACCTCACCTTCCTCCTTGGTTCCATGTTACTTATTTTTTCTAGATTTCCAGCCCATGCTGCTGAATTATGCTTTTCCGTGATACTATTTCAAGCTTCTGCTCAGCATCTAAACTCATTCACCATGCCCATTAATGTCATAATGGCTTTACCTTAGAGAGAAATACTTTTGATCTATTTGCTCATCTTATAGAACACATCATGAGTTTTATTGCCACAGTTTGCTGGCCATTTTTAGCTCTTTCTATTTGCTTTATTATCTTTTTACAAAACAAAACCAATGTTTCATTTGTGGATTATTTATTTGGAGTGATTAGTTGCTTATTTCTATTTTTTCTACTTTTTATCATCCATATGTATTCTGTTGTATTTTGTTCAGGTTCAATCCGGAAGAATTTTAATACATTTAAAAGAAAAATTGAAGCATAGCCAACACAGAGATATATGACTGAAAACTATGTGACCAAGGTAAATGAAATGCAAAGTTAAGATGCTTCTAATTTTGAACTGCAAAAGACATTGCTCAATAATGATACTGTAGAACAAAGTATTAAATAATTCAAGACCTTTGATGTCATTACTATCTGCACAAAAACATTTGACTGAAGATGAACAATCTTTTCTCCCTTCAAGTTGTTTTACATAAGAGAAATGTTTCTTCTTTAACAAAATTTTATTTTTTTTTCATTTTTATACCCTAGTAGTTAACCTTAGAATAATGCCACAAAAGTCTATATGAATTGAAGCTAAAGGATTTCCTTTTTATATCTATATTAGGTGAGGCTTATCACTTCGGATTTTTTTTTTCAATTAGGATGTTTTGCACTGCAAAGAACTGAATCTAACTGAAGGGAATTGAAAACTAAGGGAATTTGTTGTCTTATGTAACAACAGGACTAAGGATAGAGTGATTGTTAGGTTAATTAATTCAGTAGCTTGATAATGTTATTAAGAGTTCAGGCTCTTTCCATATTTTTGCTCTGCCATTTTCAGGAAACTGGTTAGGTTCTCAACCATGTCCCACCATGGTGGCAAGCTGTCCAAAACAATTCCAGGTGTCATATATAGCAACAGAAACCTAACCTCTCATACTTCTGTTGGTTTAAAGCACAAAAATCCATTGTCAACTTCCCTCTGAAGTTTCTGCAGGAGACTCTGTTTCATGCCCCTCTACTAGCTTTTCTAATTACCAGCAATCCTTACTGTTCACTGTGTTAACATGGCATTTGCCCGATGTGTCTTTATATATTCACATGACCTTCTTATAAGGACACCAGTTATTGGGATTAGGGTCCTTCCTAATTCAGTATGACCTCATCTAAACTAATTATGTCTGCAAAGACCCTATTTCCAAATAAGGTCACACTCTGAGGCCTGGCTTGACATGAATTTTGGGGAGGACAGTAGCTAACCCAGTACAGTGCTTAAATGCTTTCTAGGTCCATGAGGTTCTTGACAATTTAATAGGAAAGAAAGAAGAATTTTTGCAAAGGAAAGTCATTAGCCTGTCTGAAGGAATGAGATATGAATAATATCATAATGAACTTCCTTTATTATTAAAAAATTATAATCCTATACAAGTTTTAACACATTACTATATATACAACTCTGTTAAACCTGCTATTTTATTTCTGAAGGACTCCTTTTCTATTCTATGACTGCATTACAGGTTTTGAGCAACTCTCTGGATTACAGTTGTGCACGTGTATATACATGTGTGATACTACATGAATGCTACAGGAGGTAGAAGACAGCTTGTTTTGTTGTGAAAGATTAATAGAAAATAGATGCATGATGAAGTCTCAAGGGAATTCTTATAAAAGAAAGCAAAAACAAATAGCAAATCTGGATTGGATAGGTTTTAACAAAGAAGGATTATCAACACAATATAATTTTCCAAAGTATGTACAGTTTTATAGATCTTAGAGTAATCTTTACCAAGTCTTCTTCCCTCCATAAATATAAATTTAAGAAAACCCATTCTTAAACATCTTTGGCACTATCATTGTTCTGCTCTTAGATGTTTAGAGCTGTTATTTTAATATGCTAAATATAAGAACATTTCTTACATTTCTAAAAAGAAGAGAAAAAAGATAGGGGAGCAGGAAACTAGCTAATGTTCTAGAAAACTTCTTTTTAGATATCATGATAAATATGGATAATAGATAGCAGGTTCTTCATCCACAGTACCTAAAGGAATTGGCAGATAAATTGTCACAAATATAAAAACACCCTATTCTCTTACCCCAACATTTATAAACACTTATTTGTGATCTCCCCAATTCTAATCTAAGTCCCATGTGAATAGAGACTGAAACTGTTTTATTTTTGCGTTTCCAGAGTCTGGCACATAACTGGAAAAGGGAAGCAAATATTTGTTGGAGTGAATTAAATTAGAAAAGGTCTTGACTTCTTATGGATATGGGCACCTCTACTGCTAAATATTGAGATTTCCTGGTGTCTTAGTAGAAGTGTTTCTTTAGATGATGTATGTGGCTGACACTGCAAAGGACTCCCCAGTAACCCTTCTTCCCATCTTGACTTGGGAATATGGTCTCTCAAAATGAACACTGCATTTACCAGGTTCCTTTCAACTCTGTGTGCTAGTGGGATATTAGCACAAATGATGGTTAGTGGTTTCCAAAATCTGAAGTTTGGAGCTCTAGCCACCATTTTAGGTCATGAGGATGAGGGCCATTGTTGCTTAAAGTTCAAAATCATCTAGCTGGGCGTGGTGGTGCATGCCTGTAATCCCAGCTACCTGGGAGACTGAGGCTAGGGATCACTTGAGTCCAGGGTTCGAGACAACCCTGGGCAACATAGCGAGACCTAGTCTCCCTAAAAACAACGACAACAAAATCATCTTAGGACTGTAAGGAACTTGGCTCCTTCAGGACTTTGTGAAGTAGGGCTAAATTACCAGCCTTGTGTTCTTTTTATAGGTGAGAGAAAAGCTTTTACTTTGCTTAAGCCACAGTTATTTTGGCTATTTGTTTTTTTGTTACCAAATTTGATCTAATTGACTGAGAGAAATAAGATTTTAGGATGTCATGGGTGTAAGGTGACTCAATTGGTGGTCACTGTTCTCATTTGATATCTGATGAGCAGATAAGTTAAATTATATATTTGAACCACAAAAATAGAATGGCGGTAAAGCCAGGTCTAAAATCAAGTTCATTTCAATTTTCTCTGTCATACTCTATGTTATCTGTTTATGATACATAGCTCTCAAACTAGTTTGTTATCTAACTCCCATTTTTCCATTGACTTTACTCACCATATTGTAGAAATTACCAGTCACCAGTAAATAATCATTTAGAGTAGTGACTTGACTATTTGATTAAAAAAAAGAAAGAAAGTGCTCTTCCGTATGTACTGATTCCTTAGCCATATACTTGAAAATTTCAGAATTTTGTCTCTATTCATAAGGACATTAAATTGAGCTAATATAGACTGCTTATGAGATAGTGCTTTACAATTGGTGTAGTCATATATAATATGATCTTTCCTAACTTGAGTGTTCTTTTTTACATTGCATTATTTTCATTAATGTAACAATGGTTTACAATGACTCATATGATTTTGGGGTATAGGCTCACACCTGTTTAGATGTATGTTTCTACAAGGTGATCACCACCAAAAACTTACAACACTCCACTGTTGTTCATTGACTACCCTTCAACTCTTTGTCTCCCTCTTCCAACCTTCCCTCTCTGGTGGACTCAAGTTTACAGTCAGATTTCTAGGGTTTGTTTTGTTTTAGTTTTCCTATCCCTTTGTTTTGTTTCTCTCTTTTTACTTTTAAATGATTGCACATGTATATATATATATATATATATATTTTTTTTTTTTTAACATGGTTGTATATCCTGAGGTTCTCCCACCACCTTGTCACCTATGAACCATCTTCATAATCTCTTGGGCCCATCCCTCCCCCGCTTTTGCCCTCCCCTCCCTTGCTTTATGCTTGACCTTTGCTGTGAGTCTGTTAGTTTTAAATTTTACTTGTCCTTTTGTTTGCTTTCCCTATATCCTGCATATAGGTGAGATCATCCAGTATTTCTCTTTTTCTTTCTGGCTTATTTCTGCTAGCATGATTCCTTCTAGGTCCACCCACGTTATCACAAATGTATGAAATTTGTCTTTTTGATTGCTGAATAATGTTCCATTGTATAAATATACCATAACTTTCGTATCCATTCATCTGTTTGGGGGCATATGGGGATGTTTCCATATCGTGGTAATTGTACATAGTGCTATAATAAACATCAGAGTACAGGTGTCTTTTTGAATTAGTGTTTTGGTGTCCTTTGGGTAGATTCCCAGAAGTGGAATTTCTGGATTGAATGGTAGTTCTATTTTTAATAGTTTGAGGGTACTCCACCTAGCTTTCAGTAGCAGCTGCACCAGTTTGCATTCCCACCAGCAGTGTAAGAGTGTTCCTTTTTTCCCACATCCATGCCAGCACTTCTTGTTGCCCGTTTTCTTGATAAGGGCCATTCTTACTGGTGTAAGTTGGTATCTCATTGTGGTTTTGATTTGCATTTCCGCGATTATTAGAGATTTTGTCCTTTATATTTCACATATGAGTGAAAACATCTGTTATTTATCTTTCTTTTTCTGATTTATTTCACTTAGCATAACTGCTTCCAGTTCTAGCCATGTTGTTGCAAATGAAAGATTTCATCTTTTTTTTTTCAATAGTTGAGTACTAATGTGAATAAACTTTCAACATAATTTCAGTTACATAAAAAACAGTTACTGGGTAATCTCTTTACCCCGTTCTGACTTTGCCAGTCCAGAGTCTTTCAACCTATCTCCTATGTTTGATCTTTTACTTCACCTTTCCTAAGTAAACTTGCCTCTTGCAACTAAAAAGAAAAACACCCCAAAACTAGTTACTTATTTTTACCAAGTTTGTATACCAAGTTTATTACTGAGATATTCTTTTTGTGGAATATATAATAAAAGGTGAATAAGAAGATGATGAGAATTGATGCAATTTCCAGAAATTATTATTTTATAAAGCAGATCAGGCAGTGGGAGAATTCCTTAACTATAAAATATATTAAGAATGAACACAGATGTAACGATCCTCACAAAATCTTAGCTAACCAAATACAGCAACATATTAAGAGAATCATCTACAATGATCAAGTAGGTTTCATCCCAGAGATTCAAGGCTGGTTTAACATATACAAATGAGAGAGAAGAGGATAGAGGAAGGAAGGGGGAGAGTACTGGGTCTGGAGGTTTGGTTTAGGGTGAGTGAAACATGCACATATGGAGGAAGAGAAATGTAACCCCAAAGTTATACAGACATGTAATGACTGACAAATTCAATTAAAAAATAAAAGCAAAATAAATAAAATAAAGTACATTAAGAGTAATTGAGGCTAGCGGTAGGGACTTCTCCATCTGAAGTCTATTTCTCAGTCTGAAATAGTTTATGTCCCATTACTTAATAGTATAAATTGTGGAGCTATAATATAACTATCATTAATCAAAGATCACACACTTCATGATATTTCTTTTCTTACCAAAGACATGATTGCTGCCTCCCATTACAGTTAACTCAATAGTAATATGTAACTAAAACCTCTTGGTAGAGGTTGATTTAGAATCTTTCTGGTGTGATAAAGTTGTTAGTTTGATTCTTATAATTTAGAATATTTTTGAATTTTATTGTATTTCCTTTGTACATTCCTTAGGAAGTTTAAAGTAAAATGTATAGAAATACTGAGGTGAATATATGTTTTTCTGCCTTGATGTGGAAGAATGTTAAAGGCTATAAGTTACACTAAGGCAGTAGATCACAGACATTTTGAGGTCAGGAGTCCCTGAAAACTTGATGAAATTGATATATTATTCCAAGAATATATCTATGCTCAAGTAGCAGATATACATTGGGATTAGCTCCTTAGCACTTTTTTTTCCCCAAGGAAACTTCCTTTCCACTCAACCAGCCATCATAGGAACCCCTAAGCTGGTATGCATTAGTTCATCCCTGGCTGTGTCAAATTGGTCAGTAGATGATCACCTCACCCAAGTCAAGTGAGTCAGAATTGACTTAAGACTTTTTAGACTGGAAAAGCGAAGCCTAATTTCTCTTCAGACACTTGAAAAAGTAAGATATAAATCTCTGAAGTAGTTGTTGCCCATGTTTTCCTTTGTGTGGAGAAAGTAAGTTTGCGGCAAGGGAGAAAACTAAAGCCAACAAGCAGAGAGAAATAGGATAGATTTATTGAAGTGTCTCTTATTCCAATAGTGTTTAAGGCTCGGTCAGTCTCATTTCTGGCTTTGGATTCTGTGAGAAACTTTTACCCAAACTTCCTCTTTCTGCTTGAACAAGTTTAAGTATTTCTCAGCATGTTGCTATATGGCATTATAAAAATGCACCCCCCAAATTTTTATATAAATATATATAGATAAATTCAGTGAATTTTGTTAATTAGACATGAATCGTCTCTTAAATAAATTCAACACATCTCATATTTTCAGAAAGTCTATTGGCAGCTTAGATTATTGGATATATTTGTGAAACAAAACTTTGTTTCATTACCAGTGTCCTACAGTTCAGACTTTCCTCTATTTCAGATTTCCCCATCCATATTTATCATGACTTAAAAAAAGTTTTAAGTGCTTTTAACATTAGTGTATTGATTTTCCTTTTGAATATAAGATGAGAGAGAAAAGAAACAATAGCATGTCATTTTATTTCCTCCTGCTCTAGGAAACAATTAGGTCCCAGCAAACCATAAAATAAAATTTATAGGAATCTGGTTTGTGAACCAGAATGAAAATTTCATTAATTTATGGAGGAGTGTCATTTTTTTAGTGACTTGAACCACAGAGTCTTTTCTCCAAGGTACTGCTTTCCTGGTATAACTAGAAACCATCTTATTTATCAGAAGGTGGTGCTGATGAGGATGGGATTACAGAGAGAAGAAATTAGATGATGATTGGAGATGTAGTATTTAGGCTTTGCTAGAACCTAAGGAACTATTCTTCTCAAAAGCAGAATTGTAGTCAGCGGGAAAGTTGCAGATACCTTTCTCATTACACTGACATTTTTCCCCTGGAATTTGCTCTGCTAGATGGATCCTGGATTTCTTCTTGAATTTTATTAATTTTCACCAGGGACAATGCCTTATCTCTGACGCTTGACTGATTCACTATTCATGTAGTTCCTGGCTTCTACCTTTCCCTCTTCAGCCTGAAGCTCTTGTTACTAAGCAGGTCCAATAGGGTTGACCAGGAGAAGGGTCACAAGAAGCTGAGCTACTCATCTTCCCATAGTAGGAAAAATTTTAATTATAAAACTAAAAAATGTGTATGGATGAACAACTTATATAAATTGTAGAATCATAACATGAGAGTAAATTGTAACCTAATTCTGAAAGGGGAGACTGGAGGATGGAGTAATTCACTCCAGCCAAATCTGCTCCTATTTCATATACATGAGACCTCACCTTTTGTAAACAGGTAAATGTAATAGACTCTCCATGTTGAGAGATATTTCCTTTATTATGTTTGTAATAAAACAGTAGCTACACACAGTATTTCATCAGAGAGTCTGTCAAAATTTGAAACACCCCATCTATCCTACTTTAAAATATTCATCCTTCCTTTCTTCCTTTCCTCTTGATCTCATAAATGCCATTGGGTTTCCAAAAGAGAGCACTTAGAGGCTTTTGAAATGTACATGGTTGTGACATTTGTAGCCAGGGTCTGACATTCAGATGGGTTTATATTCAAAATATATCTTTCAAAATTAGCATACCAGTGAAGAAAAAATAGAGAAAAGTGGTTATGTACACATTTCAGGGTTTTACTTTGGACATTAAGAAGGAATTAAATTGATTGACTGACATAATAAATATATGTAGCAGACTTCTTGTGAGTAAACCATCTTAGAAGTGGTTTTTCAAGTCCCAGTCAAGTCTTCAGATGACTGCAGTTCCAATTGACATCTTGACTGAGATCTCAAGAGAGATCAGGGATCAGACTGTCTGGCTAAATGTCAAGTTCCTGACCCAAAGAGAATGTGAAATAATAAATGTTTACTGTTGCTTTAAGTTTATAATGTTGAGGTAATTCATTATTCAGCAACATATAACCAATACAGCTGATAGGATACTATGAATTCTGTCCAAGGCTGCTTCTCTGACTGTGTTCCCAATTGCCCACTGCCTCCAGTCATGGTGATCTTTTTACCATTCATTGACTTATTAAACATGCCCCCCCCCAAGTTCTCAGAGTCTGTGTTCTTACTGTTCTTTCCACCCAGAGTGCTATTTCCCTTACTCTTGACTCAAATTGCTTCTTTAGTTCACTCATGTGAAAATAAGAAGCTGTATATTTAAAAAAATCAATAGTTCTCTTTTCTTGCAATAAGTACCTAAAGAAGGAAATTGAAAAACCTATTCCATTTACAATATTGAAAACACACACACACACACACACACACACACACACACACACGAGATTCATAACAGAAAGCTAATAAGAAAGGTTCAGAACTGTTATGAAAGGCTATAAACTAGAATTGAAGATCATAAAACATGATGTGACCAAACACAAGAACATTTCAAATCTTGGAGGAGACAATATAAAAGACTTGACACTCTCCAAATCATTATATTAACTTATTTCTGCTCAGATATTGATAGGTGAATTTTAATGTTTTTTTAAATGGAATAAAGCACTCTTTTTTCCTCCATGAGTGGAAAAAATAAATGTCTGAGAAGAGCCAAGGCAATTTTTGAAATTTCAGAATAGATGGAGAAACTTTTGCCAGATTAGAATATAAGACTCAATCAATACGGTAATGAGTAAGAATAAACAAATAGTCCAGTGGAAAAAATAGAGTACAAAAAAGATTCTAACATAAGTAAGAATGGTTACAAATAATTATGGGAGAGGATAGGAACATATAGGAGAAAATAGAGAGCTGCAAGAGGAACAAAGAATTATGTGAGAGATTGAGAATTTTGAGAACAGAGACTTATGAGACAGAAAGGGGAATTGTGTGGGAGGTAGGGAATTATGGGAGAGGACATAGATTGTGTGAGAACCAAAGAACTGTGGGAGAATTGAAGAAACAACAAAGAATTGTGGGCAACATAAAGATTTTGGAAGAGACAAAGAATTGTGGGAGAAACCAGAGAATCGTGGAGAAAATGGAAAAGTGTAAGGAGAGACAGGGAATTGTGGGAGAGAAAAAAATTGTGGGAAAAGTGGGGAATTATGGGAGAGACAAGTAATTGTGGGAGGAAGGAGAGAATTGTAGGAAATAATGGAGAATTGTGGGAGAGAAGGGAGAAATGTAAGAAGAGTAGGAATATGGGAGAGGAGTGGATTACTTAGTGCATATGGTAGGCATGACTGGTGTGTACTTCTGGAAGAAAATAAAATTGGGAGTATTATACATTATATAGGCAAATACTTTCAAGTTATAGCACGCATTTAAATGCTAAAAATAAAATAATAAACATCCCATTTGAAAATCTAGGAAACTACAGGCAGCAGGTAGAGTGTTTTAAACCTTTTTAACCAAAACAAGACTCAGTTATATTTGACTTGACAAATTGTAAAAATGTCTATAACTTCAATAGACAAACAATGTGCTTAGAAAAACACTAACCACAGCAGATACAATAATGAATATTTAATGAAAAAACTTCTAAATTCAATATAAAAATGGGCAAAAGATTTAAGAGGCAATTATTTCAATATTCACTGCTGAAAATAATTTATTAACCTAAGTTCTTGAAAGAACATGTTTTTCTTGAACAATTGAAAAATGTTTTAAAATTCATAGCAGCCTACATTTATATTTCAACACTACTCTTTGTGGAATAAGTAATTTGAAAATAAATATCAAAAAATTGCAATTATAGGTCCCAAGCTTTTTACTTTTCTGTTTCATACATATGAATTCTCTGACAGCAGAAAAAATAGATCAAAGTGCAAATCTAAATGGTCAACAACAGATGAAAAGATGCTCTTAGCAAGGGAAAAGGCAAATGAAAGTAATAATAACACACTGTTCAAGAAACAGGTACAACATTTAAAAGAATTTAGTGGAAACTAGACTTTCATTGGTGATCATAATATAGTATATACAGACAATGAACTATAATGTTGTACACCTGAAACTTAAAAAACCCACAGAGAGGAGGTGGACAGAGTGTGTGGTTTGGGCAACCTGGTAAACGGGATTAATTGTAAGATGGTGGGTAGAAATGAGAATTTTGGTGACAACAATAATGCAGCACATACAGGTAGATGTTGAATTATAATCCTGCTCACCTGAGACCACTATAATGTTGTAACCCAATGTTATTTCAATAAAAATCTAAAAAAATTAAAAAATTTAAGGCTTCTTGGATGCAGGGGAAAGGGCACTCCATTCATTGCTGGAGGAAATTTGACCTGCTACAGCTTTTGGCAAGACAGGCTGGCAGCATCTATTAAAATTAAAAATACCCATGCCTCTTGGCCTAATCATCCCTTTTCGCAGTGTCCATCCAACTCTTAGAAATGAAGAGCAACTATGAACGCACACATGCATACACACACACACACAGATTGCTTGTGATAGTAGATCGTTCTAGTGCAAAAGTCCATTAATGGGAAATTTACCTGAATGAAATATGGTCTAGCCAGCCAACAGAATGTTGTGTAATCAAGCTTAAAAAATGAAGGCAAGGTATACCAGTTTACTTGGAAATTTCCAAATGACATTCTGGAATGAATAAAGCACAATGTAAAAATGCATGTATAATCTAATCTAATCTTTCGAAAACAATGACCAAAATAACTCCTTAACTGTATATGTGCAGATCTGTGTGTATAAAATATGACCTTGGCTAAAATATGCAAGGATAGAGACTAAATTGTTAAATTGTTATCATAGATTATTTGGTGGGGGATATATGCTGGAGAGGGTTGCAGGAGAGGAAAGCAAAGGTGAACAGGAAAGAAGAAAAAAAGACTGCATGAAAAATCCAAATGTGTGATGTGATCACATCTATGAATTTGTGTAAAAATTGTATTTGGAAAAAATTTAAATGTGAATTCCAGATTTTTTTTAAGTAAGTTCTGAGCTCAGGACATAATTTGAAACCATTTTTGTAAGGTGAGCTCTTGCCATGAAATTCTTTTCATTTTTCTCCTTTCCGTTTCCTCTTTTACCGTGAGCCAAAGACCAGAAAACCATGGTAATGTGAAAGTTGTGACTGAGTGCTCGTTATCATAAACACTTCCTAAAGAAGGAGAGTTAGATTTACTAGTGTGGCCTGAAATTTTCCACAGAGATGCCCTTTAGCAAAGAACAATAAATTCATACTTTGCATTTCGTTTTTTAATATATCCCTACTTGCATTAATATGAAGATAGAGAAGTCACTTAGTCAACCCAGGATCTTTCTTGGAAATAGGTGGCCAATTCAAACTGGGTAATTCTAACGGTTGGCTAGAGGGGTTATTTAAGAAGTGTGGGCAGGGTTGGGGAGCCAGGAATGGACAGCATGTTGCCCTGAAGTGGTAGTAACTGAGGATCTGTTACCACTACTAGGTCTGGAGAAGCATGGGAAGGGAGTGTGGCTATTGCCCTCCCCCTCCCCCTTCTGGAGTGGGCTGCTTGCCAGTAGCTATGACCTTCAGGAGAGAGATGCAGCTAACCTGCAGAGATCCTATGAAGACAGAGCTGAGGGAATCAATACCCCAACCTCTTCCTCCTCCAGTCCTCTCAATTGTTGTTGCTTCTATTCTTCAATCCCAGTTGAAAACCAGAAGACAAACTGTCCACTGATGTGGTCAAGGTCAGCCTCCAGGGGCACAGAACTGGATGGGGGGATGGACAGTGAATCTGACGGGTTGAAGGTGGCACCACGCTTACACAACGAGTTTTTTTGGATGATTTGATGGTTGGTATAGGTAAGTTAATTTAAACCATAGCTTCAACTATCACATGAATTTGGCTTTAGACTGATGGAAACCCAAATTTGAAAAGCGTAGCATGAAACCATGTGACACTCAATCTCATGTGACTTACTTAGATGTCACCCAAAACACAAAAGAGAATCTTCTGAGTTTAAGAGCCAGGACTAGTGAACTCTGATAAGAATTGGGAAAGAGAATCGGGAAAGAAAAATTGAAGTTTTCTTAAGGAGGAAGGAAAATCTCAGTGCAGGAGATGAGATCGGAAGAGAAATTTCACTAACTCACATAACAGTTTTACCTAAAGTTATGTTTAGATGCATGTTCTCGTACATGCATCTAATATCATTTCTACAGGAGTTAGAATACCTGGGTTCTGGATTGCTGCTACTACTTATTCTATCATTTTGTGTAAATCATTTCTTCTCTCTGAGTGTGTTTCAGTATCTGTAGAAGAGGGAGGTTCTAATGAGCTAAGCTTCCATTCAACATTGTATGGTGTTACTGTTTCACTCAGTTGGAAATCTTAACAATGATTTGATAAAAAACTTAAAGCTGAGATAGAAAAATTGTCCAGAATATTTATAACAAGAGTTTAATTAAAGTGATGGTTTCCGGCGACTTCTCATTTTCCCTTTTGAATCCATCACCGTAGAATTCAGGAGACAGCAGGATGAACACTACGTTCAAAGCACTCTATCCTTAGGGCACACTAGCAGTGGATGATGCTGATGGAGTATGCTAGGAAAAGGCAGGGAAAAGTTGGGGGTAATTTGGCTTCAATATATTGCATCATAGCTAAAAACTTTTAAATAATATATATTTTACTTGTAGCATCACACAGAAATATCAGAGGAACAACACCGGTGAGTAAAGGGAATGGAGAAATACCCATAAAGAACCATGGTGCACTCTGACCTACTGCAGCCCTTCCTATTTAGAAAAGGGAATATCAATCTCAAGGTTATGCCTGAATTTTAAATGGCTATAGAAACAGGGGCCACATTGATGTGATGTTAAAAAAGTGCCAGTGGAAATCACAGTTTGACTCTTCTCCTTTCTCTATGTATTTCTGTTTCAAAGGATATATGTCTAGAATGTTGTCATGAATGTATTCTCTCTTGCGTTCATAATTGGTGGAACAATAATTAATGATCTATAGAGTTTTGGTTCTTTTTGGGTCATAGTATCTAGAGTTTCTGTTAATTTTAGAGGAACATTCACTGATTTAACCTACTTGATTAGGTCATACCAACTACAGTAGAAGAAGCGGGTCCCCAATATAGGAGTGAGTAAAAAGCAGTTTATAATTTGTCAAGAGATGAGTATGAATAACTCATCTCTTGAAAGAAAGCCCTGGGAGTAGGCAATAATATGAAGAATATGAAAAGCCAACTTTCTATGCGGTTATTCAGGAAGGTGTTCTATGATAGAATATGGTGTGGTTCCCTAGTTAATGTTGTACAGGGGAAGATTATGAAAGGTCAGGACCTGGGATTTGGCCAGGGGCAGGGTAGTGGGGTCATTGTGAAATAAGCCACTCAAATCCCAGTCTCCTGATATGTTTCTAGGTCAGTCTCCCAAGCCCCCGAGGCTGGTTTGAACCAAGTCCTGAGAATCTAGGGTAGGTGGGGTGATGGTAAGAGTTTAAGAATTTAGATCCTTTAGCCTTGAAAGGAACTTTGCTGGTAAATGAAGAAAAACTGGCTTGAGAGCCTAAATCATATTACACTCAAAACTATGATCCAACGACCCACTGTTTTTCTTCCCTAACTCATTTCTGAGGTTCCACAAATTGTTTTCAAGAAGACCGGTGACAGAGCACTGTGGCTTGTTCTCCTTCTATTCTTCCCCAAACACAGAACCTAAAAAGTTGCCAGAACACAAAAGCAACATACCAGCCTATGACGGAGCCCAGAGACCAAAGAAGACACCTCAGATGGCTGGGAAATCACCAGCCCAAGTCCTCCAGAACCCTTCATATCTAGCATGTGACCTACCCTTTCATTAGAAAGGTATGCATATAAGAAGGCACGAGTGGATTTTCCCATGGTCAGAAATGACTCTTTTTCTTTGGCTCTTACTTACAAAGGAGAATTACAAAACAATCTCCCAGGCCTCTTTATGGCTGCTTCATAAAACACATTTAGCAGCAGAGCTGGTCCTTGTTTTGAGTTTCATCGGCACAAAGTGGTGAGTGTGAATTACTCCATCATCCTTCCTCCTGCTCAGGCTTTATTACTTAATAATATTGCTTCATGTGCAGTGTACACAGCCTACCTAAGAAATGCCTGTGGTATCATGCTAAAGAGGTGATATATTCACTGCTATTTCTACAAATGTTCCTCCATGATCTGAGCTTCATTTTTATAGCAATCTTCTTCAACTATTTCTGTCAACAAATATTGGTAGCAGATAAAGGAATATAATAAATAAGTGAAGCAACATACAACTTGTTCTGGGAGTGAACTGAATGCTAATAGAGGTATGTGAGCATTGATATTGAACTAAAATGCAATGGTTTACTATCTTTCTTTATTAAAAAGTGCAGTGATATTAAATGATACCAATTTAGTTTTCTTGTCCCATGAAGGATTCCTTAAGATAAACAAGCAGGTATGTTTGAAATAACATTTTTAAGTAACAGCAGTAGAACTGCTAAAAAAGATATATCAAAAGTGAATCTACTGGGATGCTGGAGGTTTCTCTATTTAATCTTGTTTGTTTTCAACTCATTTCTGTGCAAGAATGCGGAATAATAATTAAGGCAATTCCTAAGGAAATGAACATAATTATTGATTTGCAATGTTATTTATGGAGAAGCCACTAGCAAGTTACATTAATGTCTAAGGTTTACTTTTGTCCTGATAAGGAAGTCACCGCATGGAATTAGTGTTATCATAATGAATTATTCACCTCATTTGTTTACTGAAACACTGAGGGAGTGGTAGGGTCCTTTTCTCATTTTCTCTGCTTAGAGACTGACTTTGGTTTTAAAGATTTATTTCCCCCCTCCAAGAATCGAGTCTCTGGGCTTTGTGCTTCCTTTTTTTGTCCTTGGAAATGCACCATGTATGTATGATGAGGTAATTTTAGTAATACATTTATTATTTATAAACATTAAAATATAGTGTCTTTTCTTAGGGCTTAGAAATGATTTTCTTTTGCAACTTGATCTAAACTCTGGGATATGCATAACGGCTAATATTCTCTGTATTCTTGTTTTTCAAAGAAGAGTTGATCATGCATCTGTAATAAGTAGGGTACACATGACATTAAAACCACAGGATTAGACTTGTCCTACTGTGACCCACTTTGATTTATTTACGACATTTATTAAAGGTCAGCGAGACGGCTGCATCCAGGTGTCAATGAAACCGGTGCTGAATTAAAATTCAAAAAACATTTGCATATTGCAGTGATATCATGTTTTCTCCACGGAACATTTGACTTTGTCTCCCTCCTCCTTACCCTGTGCTCACTTTTGATTTTAAAGCCAATAATGTAATATCTAAGAGTGTTGAGATGAAAGACACAACATTTCCAATTCCACTACTATCATTTCTATTTGTTGCTTTTCATTCTTTGCCCATACACATTCATGTTTAAACATAGTAGCAATCACAGTGCATGTACAGTATTGTATCCTGCTTTTTATTGTGAACTGTCTTTTGAAGTGAGATCTGGAATTTCTATAAGGAGATTGCAAAATAGGATTAAGGAACTACACCACCCTAGTTGGAAATAAAGGGGGATGGGGGGACATGTGTGGATTGTCAGGCTTTTCAAAAATGATGTAATATTTACCTTGGAGTTTCTTAACCAGAGATTTGAACCCAACCATCTTGGGTTGGAAAAGGTTACAGAATGTAATTAAACTACAATTTGTGAATGAAAGTAGAGCAGCATTTACTTTCTGCCAGATTGCTAATTAAATGCCATGGAAGACTTGCGTATTTAATTTTAGCCATGTAAAGAATGTGCAATAGTTGGTAGGCAAGAGTTTTGGCTAAGAAAGAAATGACTATATTTTTAGATCATTTTGCTACCCCTGTTAATTTATTATCCTCTGATGTAACTGAAGTGTAGAAATGGCAAAGTTCCTTGATTGGATGCAGAGTTAGGGTTTTGGCAGCTGAAAGGGCAAGGTATCGCGGGTGTCGGCTGAAGAATGGTTGGAATGATGGATCATGAGTTCTAGACAGAGGAGGGAAGGCGCTGGAAGCTGACAGATGAAGACAAAGCAGGAGGACTCCAAGGGGCCGGAGGTCTCTGTAACAAGGACAGACATCACAGCAAAAACAGAGCAAGAGCATCGGAAAGAACGGAGGCTTGTGTTCAGCAGGCTTATTAAAAAGGAAGCAAAATCTGAACTACAAGTGAGTTGGCCTATTTAAAAATGGTTTTTCTCTTTTTTTTTTTTTTGGTGGTGGGTGTGGTGTGGGGACATACATCTGAAGAGGTGCAATCCTTTACCTCTGAGTCACAGACAGTGCTGCAAGCCAACGTCACCACAATACCATTAAAAAATTGTTTTATGTTGTAAAATTTTAGAACAGAGGGGAGAGAAATTGAAATCCCATTCGCTAACTCACTCACGCCTTAATGCAGGAAATACCATATGAAGTTCCTCCTATATGCCAGGCATTATGTCAGGAGCTGGGAAGATAGTAGTGAAGAAGGCAGTAGAGGTGTTGATGATTTGAAATTCTTATTCCAGTGGAGGAGTCAAACACTCAACGCATAAAACATCAGCTCCCAAGACAAATAAACGGTAGCAGGAGCACAGAGGTATGAGGGCAGGGGAGCTATTTTAGACCTGATGGTTAGAGAAGTAAGAGGAGACATGGGAGGGGGACTGTGTAGAAAATGGGGGAGGAAGCCAAGTCCACATCTGGGGAAAGACATTTGAGGCAAAAGCACAGCGAATCAAAAGGCCCTGAGAAGGGGCAATGGCTGCCAGACCCGTCGCTGATCTTGTGACACACAGGACACTGGAAGTGCACGCGCTCCATGTCTAAACGTTCAAAGTTATCTACTACTTGGTCATCCAAAGGTGACGCGTATGCCTGAGCGGGTCTGGAAGGTCAGGTTTATAATTTAGAATTCTTGGGCTCCAAAGGGTTCTGCACCCAAACCTGGTAGGACCAGGTGAGCCAGGCTCTGGTTTCTAGTCCCCAGCCAGTGAGGGCAACACCCCTCTCCCCCTCCCTATCCTCTTCCCACCCAGGATCCTACCATCAGCATGAGGAGTCTCCCACAGTACAAGTGGATATGCCCTCCGCATGTCTGCGCTCTGTTCACAGGGCCCCAAGCAGCTGCCCTCTGTGTGCGCGTTCGAACCAGGGATGTCCGTGTTCCTGACGCAGTCTGCTCTGGGGAAGGTGAACCAGGGGGAGGGTCCCGCTGGCTCCTGGCCATTTGGGTAGTGTGTTCTGGGGCTCTGGGTTCCCAAAATGAGGTCTAGACGGGGCAGAGGCCTTGGAGGGGTACAGAGCCTTCGTACCACTGACTCTGCCCTGTAGGGATGGGTGTTGTTGGGGGAGGGGTGGAGCAACACCCTCAAAATCATGGCGCCCCAGGCAGCGGACTATTTCCAGGATCTAAAAGTGGCACTTTTGTTAATCGCCTTTGAAGAGGAGCAGGGAGGCTATTTCCCTGTATCCTCAGGATCTGAACGATGATGATGGGGGAGATATGAAACTTCCGTTCTGTGGAGGGTCTATAAAAAGTAAAGGAAGGAAGAAAAGGAAACCAGAATGTATGGAGCATCTGTGCTGAGCCCGGCTGTGTGAGATATGCCTTGGCTGTGTGATCTAATTTAATCTTCCAAATAACTCCGGAAGTAGGCTGCGTACTCTCCTGCGTACAGTTAAGAAAACAAACCCAAGTGTGGGGGGGGAGGTCACTTCCTTGTGCAGTCACACAGTCGTGGGCCATGGAACTCCACACAGGAGCGATGGCGATTGCAAAAGCTGGTATCTTCCCACAGCGCCACATTGCTTGGGAAGGCACCTCACAGAAATACCTCATATGCATTAAGAATGAAAAGCAGGAAGGAAAGTAAAATCCTGTATTGCTTAGAGGGGAAAAGGACTTCAGGGGTTCTTAATCTAGGGTAGATTTCTATCTCAAAACCCTAGCGGTCCTGAGAGCCCACAGCAGTTTTTAAGTATTTTTAAAAAACTGAGGTAAAATTCATATGCATGGGGCTTATACGTACAATTTGAAGAGCTTTTTTTTTTTTTTTTTGGAAATGCAAATACCCACGTGACCACCAACCCTAGCATGGGACATACCACCTGAGGTATGTTCTTCATCCCATAAGATTACCTTGTTCTCTTTTCAGGTGATCTTCCCACCATAATCTCCAACCACGGTTCCAATTTCTATCATTTTGAGCTATTTTGACTGGTTTAGAACCTCGTGTAACTAGCATCATGTCTTTTTAAAAAAAAATCTGTCTTCTTTGCTCAGCCTGTGCTTTGAGATTAAATCAGATTATTAGATGAAAGGAATCTTCTCCTTTTCATTGTTAGGATACTCTATTGTGTGACTACATCACTGTTTATCCATTCACCTGGTAATGGGTATTTGGACGACTTTCTATTTTTGGCTATGATAAAAAAAAAAGCGGTTGTCAACATTCTTAGGCAGGTCTTTATTTGAGTGAATATATTCATGGCCTTGGCCTCTATCTAGGAGGGGGTTGCTGGTTCATATGGCAGGTGTAACTTTCACCCTTTAATAAACAGTCACACTTTCCCAAAGTCATTATATCATTGTAAGCTCCTACCACTAGTATAAGAAACTTCAGCTGATAAGCTTATTGTTAGCTTAAAATATTTAATTTTGAAAGATTTCCAACAAGAAAAAGAATAGTATGAATAACTGATAACCTTACATCTACCATTCAGATTCAACACATTAGCAATTTCCTGCATTTGCTTCAGATCTTAGTAAATGAATTGTTAGAGACACGCTTGAAGAGTGTCTCCCCATCTCCTTCCTCTTTCCTGGAAATTGGCATCCTCCTGAAGTTGGTGTGTATCTTCTCCACTCTGCCTATTTTTAAAAATACAATACAGTATACGAACTATTTTCAGTATCTCACCAAGTCTGACAAAGGAGGCATATTTCCTGGAACAAATATATTGTATTTGAAATAGAAGGACATCATCTTAATCAGCAAGACAATTTAATCCTTAAAAACATTAAATTTCTTGTTCATTATTTGCTGTTTATTGATTCAGGTATATATTAACTAGGTGACTTATACCACTTATACCTGCAATTAATACAAAACGGTGGAACTCAGTTTTATTTAAAAAAGGCAGTTCACATGGTGGATGAAAATCCTTCAAAGATTACAATCCTTGAAAGGAAAAGTAAAGAAAATTTTGGTTGTACTGGTGGGAACTTAGAGCTAATGGAACCATCCCATATTACAGATCATGAAACCGAGTCATCTACTGACTGTGACTTGCTAGGTGTATGCAGCTAAAAAAAAAAAAAAGACCAATCCACTATCAGAACCAGGTCTTCTAATGTTCACTGTAGAATTCTCTTGACAATACCATGCAGCTTCCATGCCGCTGAAGGCAATTAAAGACGGAGAAGGAAGAAAGAAGAGAAGAAAATGTGATGTGGAGGTGGGAGGAAGGAAAAACTTCATAAAAACAAGACGGCAGGAATGTGATATTTTAAGGAAGAGGTTTGCCCTTCATATGAATGATTCTTGGATTTTGGTGTATATTTTTGGTAGCAGAATGTGGTGAGTCACTAACAAAGAGCTTAAGACAGATGAGTTAACATAAATGGACCAAAATAAGCTGTGGTCTCTAGGCTGAGCAGCTGTTGGACAAACCTGCCAATATTTTATTTCCCAGAGACACTTGCAGCAGATTAAAGTGAGCAGGCGGTGAGTGCTGCATTAGAAAATTCCACACCGTTCAGTTGCCCGTGCCTGAGGTGTGGCTAGCCAGAGGGGAGGGGAAAACTCCCAGCTATTTATTGAGGCTCCATTTCATAGAAGAGGGTGGGCAGGACTGTGGGGTGTGCTCGAGAAGGGATCACGCAGAGGAACAGGAAACAGAACATCTTGGATTTTCAGCTCTGATTGTGCTACCGGTTGTGTAACCGGCTGGGACATCTTTAACTTCTCTTCTGAACAAGGGGCTTGGATGGGATGACCTCATGGGTCCCGTCCCGTTAAAAAATTGGAGTAGAGTTCACATTTATTAAACCCTTACTTTGTGCCAGCCCCCTTGACAAGTGACAAGTGCATGCCCCTCCTCCATTAAATCTTTGATGCCAAAGTGTTCAACAGTCATCCTATTTTACAGATAAAGAAACTGAGTCATAAAGGAATGAGAGGCCTGCCTAGAGGCATGTGGTGAGCAGAGGTACAGCCTGGACTCCAGTCTGAGATGGCCTTAGAAGGCACGCTGCACTACCCCTGTCTCTAGAGCGGGGAGTTAGGAATGAGCCGTTTTCACATCCTTCTTCCTCTCCACAACTTGATATCTGTTTTAAGTCATTATGTTTCAATTGTGCTGTAGTGGATTTTCAAATCATAATCGGGGCCCCTCACTGCACCCACACGCTACACTGTGGGTGAATGGCATTAAAGATAGTAAATCAAATTCAGGACATACACCTCACACAGGACAGAAATAGTGCTGAGCCAGGCACAGCAGGGCCATTGGATTCACAGGATCGTCGTTGTGGTGAATATTTTGTGCTCTGTCTCCCGTGGACATGTTGTGCTTGGTGTTCCGGCTGATGTCACTGGCAGAGATGGCTCATAAGGAGACACTGTGTTTGAAAGACCGATTCAGGAACTTCTATCCTGATTTAAAATGCTACGACCATGGCAACGGCAGTCATAGTGGCAGCTCCTTTGTTCACTTGCATAGATGACACACAATTTAAGTAACTTCTTGTACTGCCTTTCTGCCAATGAAGACATCAGATGGAGGGAGAATAGCCAATACAAGACAAATAAATTCTAAGATCGTGCACAGTTTTGCTTGACTTCTGTTCAGGATGGATCTTTAGTGGAGGATTGAGGATTCTGTTTGCAAAGCCTAACCGATTATTTCTGACTGAATCCACCATTCCTCTGGCTCTTTCTCAGATGTCTACACATCAAGAAATGGAGAACTGAAGCAACAGCTAACAACTCAAACTAAAGAGGCACTGCTGCCTCTATTTATTTTAAGACAGAAAAGGGGAAGGGAGTATACACTCAAGATCCTAAGTCAAAAGGTTAGTAGCAGTATATGACAGATGGCAGCAATGATCTTGAGTCTTCCCCTCTTCCTATAACCACATCCTTTACCACACGACCTTGGAATTTCTTTCACTAAAGAGGCAGTATCTATTTTCCCTCCTCTTGATTCTGGGTCGCCCTTTCAACTTTTGGTCAATAGAATGTGGTGGAAATGATGGTGGGTCAGTTCCAAGTCTAGGCCTCAAGAGGCCTCGCGTGTTTTCATTTGCTTGCTCATCTTCTGTGCTTGCTATGAGAACATGCCCCAGTTATGCTGCCAGAAAATGTGACAGGAGGCAGCGAGCCACACCGCCTCAGTCTTCGCAGAGAAGGCTGTCACGGAGCAAATGGATGGTAGTTGACAGCAAGATCCACAGTGGCCCAACTGAGCCCACAGCCCATGGCCAACTCAGATTTGCCAACTACAGAAACGTCTAGTGTTTCAAGATACCGAGTCTTGGGATGCCCTGTTATACAGCATTATGTGACAAACTGGTCCAGAAAGTGAGATTTTAGATGTCAAGAAAATACCAGGGAGATCACAGGGAATAGCAAGCATCCAAGTGCGACTCAAGACAAAGCTGAAGTCTTTCCAAATGAGCGTGTTACAGAGCCTCTTGGAGTGGTCCCTGCCCATGTTTATTTTTTTAAGTTTTTTTTCCTGCTTATATTTCCTTTTAATTTTTTAAAATTTCAAAGCCTTTAATTTAAAAATGAATCGAATTAAGAAAATACCTTTTGATATTTACCTTCAAAAGTTTTTGAGATAACAATTAAGCTACAACATTGTATAAGATTCAGAGGTATAGGTTCACACCTTTCCAGATGTATATTGCTACCCCACACACCACAACCCACCCATCACCAAGGCATTCATAGTCCTCCAGCATAGTTCATTGTGCCTCCTTTCTGCTCTGCTTTTCACTTTCCCTCACCCCCTTTGCCTACCCAAGTTTATACTGAGCCTGTTATTGGCAAGGCACTAGGCTTGGTGGAATCCTTAGGACACAAAAAACAAAAGAAAATGATCTACAAGACTAACAGAGGCTGACTGTAGGAACCTAAGTGGTCAAATGGCTGACGATATGTTGGGTGGTGGAGAAGGTGAATTCAAGGAGGTGGCTATGGGGCCCAGGGTCAAGAAGAACAATGGTAACAGGATGAAGTTAAAAGTCTAGATAAAGAAAGAGGATGATCATGAATTTCAATAATGGGTAGAAATATCTGAACTGCACATGTGAGCAGGTAGATAGAGGATAGGTAAATATCCTCTATCTTATAAGAAAGTATAACAATGCTATGAGTACACCCTTACCCCACAATTGTGTGGTTCAGTGGACTCTGGACAATTTCCAGTTGCAACCATCTTATCCCTGTATCTGAATTTTCTAGAATTGTGGAATGTCACTTTGCAGGTCAGAAGTGTCAGGAAATGAGCATTTGTCAACTCCCCCCCCCCATTGCCCTGTTCCACTCCATCAACACGCTAGTCGCAATCCTTAACATGACTATGGAGTTGATACGTAAATTCCCCAGCTCTTCTAGTGCCTCAGCAGCTCAGTAGCCCAACACCAGTCTACAAGGCCACTAGCCTTGGCCTTGCAGAGCCTACTGTTCTGTGTCCTGGGGGAAGGCTTTTGCAGTAGCTACTCTTGCTGCCTGAAGTGCTCTCCCCTTGAGAGATGCACACCGCCTCCTTGTTATTCGGTCTTCAGGTTTAAGTTCACCTTGTCAGAGAAGCCTAGCCTGGCCATCAAATCTAATGTAGCTTCAACATCTGCTCGGCATTCTCAATGTCAATGTTTTTCACGCTCAGATTTTTTTCTTATATGTTCATTTCTATATGTTTTTGGCAAAAATGTCGGTGTTTCTCTTCTTGGATACTGTGTATAATGATGTTATGACTATAGGTGTGCAAATCCAGAGCTCCTTGATGATGTGGTAGATTGCAAAATGGCCATAAATAAATTATTCCCTTCCCCATAGTCACACCTGTTTGGGATGCAAATTTGTAGTTTCTCCCATCAAAATGGGGTCTGGCACAATCTGAAGATGAGTCACCAGTGACATAGCAATTCCGTTCCTAGGTGTATACCCAATGGGAATGAGGCCTTGTGTTCATCAAAACCACATACAGGAATATCTGTTACAGCTTTACTCATAGTAACCCCAAACTGGGACCAAACTAAATGCCCACCAATATGAAAATAGACAAACTGTGGACTTTTTGATGGCTTAGTCTACTGTGGAATAATAAACAGCAATTAAAAGCACAAATTGCTATTACATAGACTACAGGGGTGAATGTTACAGAAATTATGATGAACAGAGGAAGCCAGACATACGACAACATAGATGTGGTTCGACAAGGGCCACTGAAATCAGCTGATATCGGGTCGGGGCACGAGGCAAAAGCCTCCAAATTGCAAACCCCAAGGTCCGTTTCACCTGCGCCTAGCAGTTGC
>PVHY01007219.1:0-68900 GCA_004024945.1 Uropsilus gracilis
TCCTCCCCCCGACCCTGTCCTCCCCTGTCCTACTCCCCTCCTCCTGCGCCAGCCACGGGCCTGGGGCTGCTGCCCTGGATGTGCGTCTGGCAGGACCTTGGCATCATAGCTCCCCCTGCTGTGACGGAAGCAGCCGCTGGGGGCCCTGCGCACGGGGCAGGGTTTTAGTTTGCACCAGATCTTAATGGAAATATAGCACAATCTTAATTGAATATTGTTAAAAAATAGAAACAGCCAAAATATATAAATAAAATATAGACATACTGTATATCATATTGATAAGTAAAGATTTTTTGTTGGTTTACAAACTTTTGGGTGATTTAGAAGTATAAAATCCCCTTCATTTATTGTTACCATCCTACTACCACCACAAAAACAACCATAGTTTTCCATCATGGTCCAGCCCATTAGATACATATAACACATCTTCCTGATTCACTTTGTCAAGCAGGTTACTTCCATAGCTTGACCATTATAAGCAATGCTACAATGAACATAGATGTGCATATATCCCTTTGAATTAGTGTTGGTGTATTCTTTGGGTAGATACCTAGGAGTGGAACTGCTGGGTCATGTGGTAGATCTATTTTTAATATTTTGAGAAACCTCTCTACTATTTTCCATAAGGTCTGGATCAGTTTACATTCCCACCAAAAGTGTATGGGAGTTTCTTCATGTCTACATCCAGAAAAAAATTGTTACTGGCCCTTTTGGTTGGTCTAATTCTCACAGATGTGCAATTGCATTGTGGTTGATTTGCATTTCCCTGTGATAAGAGATTATGAGCATTTTTTCCATGTGCCTATTGGCCATCTGAAAGTCTTCCTTGAATAAATGTCTATGTAGGGGCTTGTCTGCCCTTTTGTTAGGTTATTTCTTCCTGCTGAACTATATGAATTATTTGTATATGCTGGGTACCAGTTCATTGATATATGGTGTCCAAATATCACCTCCTATTCAGCGGGATATCCTGTTTTCAGTGATAGTTTATTTTGTAGTACATAATTGTTTTCATTTATAACAGATCTTAATGGGAAAGTCTGTATTTTTTTTTCACAATTAAGAATGATTTGAGGCAACAAGGATGAAGCTAGAATGTATCATACTAACTAAAATAAGCCAGAAAGAAAAGAAAAAAATACAGGATAGTGTAATTTATACATTGGATATAGGGCAAACAAACAAAGGGACAAGAAAAAGTTAAAACTAACTAATAACAGAACTAAAGCATATAGCAAGATATGGGGAGGGAATGAGAGAATGTGAAATCAGGGGAGGGATGAGAACAAGGTATCAGGATGATGGTTCACAGATGACATAGTGGTTGAAAAAATTTGGGGTATGCAACAATGTAAGAAAAATTATATATAATCAATAAAAAAAAAAGAGAAAAGAATGTTGTTAGCTCCTGGGCTTGTCACGTGTGGCCTTTATTATGTTATGTTTCATTTTTTTTATCAAAACAGATGTTTGATCTTATGAAATACTTTCTTAGCCTCATTAATAAGATCATATGATTTCTTTCCTTTTACTGATATATTATTGATAATAATAAAGATTTCTGGATATTGAACAATCCTGTGTCCCTAGAATCCTGTGTTCACAGTGCGTTATCCTTTTAAGTCAACAAAATTTTTGTTCAATTTAGTTTGTTAAGCATTTGTTGAGGCTTTTTGTATTTATGTGCAACAGAGAAATTAATATATAGCTTTTGTTTATGTGATATCTGTCTGGTTTTGGTATCTAGGTATTACTGATTTCACAAAATATGTTTGAATACATGCCCTCTTTCTCAACTTTTGGAAGAGTTTGAGAAGGGTAGATATCAGATCATCTACGATTGTTTGGTAGAACTTACAGGTAAATACAGCCAGTTCCGCACTTTTGTTTGATGGGAAACTTTTGATTACTGTTTTAATTCCCCTGCTTTAATTGATCAACTTATGCTTTCCATTTCTTCCTGATTCAACCTGAAAGGTTGCATATTTCTAGAATATGCCTATTTCTAGAATATGTCCAACTCTTCTAGGTTATTTAAAAAAATCAGTGTAGAAATGCTTACTATAACCTCTTGTCCTCTTAATGTCTGGAATATCATTTGTATCTTCTGTATGTTTCTATATGGTTAAGTATTCTCCAGATAAAAGGTGGTGCTATTTGTTGTATTTTTCCATTTTGTTACTGGTTTTTGGTTTCAATTTTGTGTTCAAAAGTATCTCAAGTAAAGGTGTAGAGCTTGCATTTTTCCATAGATGGTGCTGTCTATCAGGAAGATTTGATTTTTAAGTAACTATTCTGGGGCTTGAAGAGGTATCTGGAAAAGTCAAACTCTAGTGGACATTGTGTGCAGGGAAGAGGGGCTTACCTGCTTCTGCCTGTGGTATCATTGATAGTTCTCATTTCTTGATTTTAGACCCACATCTCTATTGTCCAGGGTAAGACGATCATTTAACTTCATATTGTGCTTTCAAGCAGTTTCTATTGTCTGGATTCCTGGGGGAAATGGGGATAAGAAGGTGCATTTTTCTGCACTGTTTTCTTTACTAGGGTCCTGCCCAGGTGGTTTATATAAGTGCTTTTACAGGTCTCTCCCACTAAATTGCTCTGCCTTCCTTAAGACCACATAATCATGGCAGCATGGTATGATCCATAGTTTCTGTCACAACCATGCTTCTCACTACCCACCTCTTTTGTTTAAGTCCTCAGTGTCTGTATTGTTATGGTTGACCAGTATTGGTCTCCAATGTCCTAGAGGTGTTCTAGTTTATGATCCTTAATTTCACTGCCTACATAGTCTATTTTATATATTTTTTCAAGTAATAAAAGAGGGTACATCCTATTAAGTTATTTTCCTCCTGACTTTATTTGTGGAAATTTTTAGGGGTATGAATTAATGATGTAAGTAAATTAATGCTGACTTTCTTTAGTGTCATGAGGTTGGTGAGACTATGTCAGTGAAGCTGCTTATTCTTGAAATATGCATACTAAAGTATTTATAGGTAAAATATTATGACATGTACAGCCTATTTTTAAATGGATTATCAAAATGGAACTACAGGGTAAGATGTCAACAGATGGTGAATTTGGTGCTTTACCATTTTAAATTTTTTTTTAGTTTAATATTTTTCAAAATAAAACTAAACATATAAACAAGCAAGAGGCACTATTTGTACAGTTATAGTCTATCGAAGATCACAAATAAGTTATTTTAAAATTTTAAAATTTAAATTTAAAACTATTTTAAAATGAGAACTGCAGTAGGAAATGGCTGCCCTCCCACATATACCAGCTTGCTATCAAAGTATCTCCCAGAATTATACATTCATAAGTTAAGTTGGAGTATGTCATTCATATACTTAAAACACTTTCAGCAGCTGTGTCACACTACAGTATAAATTTTAAGTTTAACACAGCATATAAAATCTTCCATTTGAAGATCTGATGACCTACATTTCTCCTTTTCTTTTAGAATGCGTATTGAAGTTCAAAAACATAATATGGAACTGTGAACTTTGAGAATTTTCTGATATTTTGAGTACAATTGACTTCAACAATACTGCATTTGATTTTATACACCTAAACAATTAGCTTTTACATCTTTGTTTGCCCAGTTTTCATTTTTTATTTTAATAAACTACAGGCTTCAGAATAGAGGTTCAAGTCTAAAACTTTAGAACAATACATCAAGTAAGCAACTTCAGTTTCTTTATTAATATGGCATGAATCCCTGAATACTTACAGCTCCATAGGAAGTCAGAAGCAAGCATTCCCCCATACATAGGTTCATATTTGTAACATATCTTGAAATCAGCAAAAATAATATAATGGATACTAGAGGAAACAAATAAGTGAGGGCGGCAGTTTTGTTATGGTAATAGGTAGTTTAGTGAAAAAAAAATTACTGGAACTACAAAAGACCCTAGAGAAACAAAGCAATCCTGATTTGGGGGGGGGGGGGTTGGAGGATGTATGTGGAATTACTCTTATCCACACTTTCAGACTTATATAATATAAAGCTATGATAATTAAAACAGCATGGTACTGAACCAAATGAGAGACACAGAGACAAATGGAATAAAATGGAGACCCCAATAGTGAATTCACACCTATATCAAAGGTTAAAATATGACAAAGTAGCCAAGAATATTCACTGGAGTATGAAAAGTACCTACAATAAATGTTTTTGAAACATTGGATACTCACATGCAAAAGAATGAAGCTATACAATTATTTCACACAATACACAAAAATCAACTCAAAATGGATACAAAAGACAAAGATGCAGAATATTAAACCATAAAAGTAATATAGAAGAAAATATATCCAAAACTTCACAACATAAACTTTAATAATATATTCAGAACAATGTCTCCACCAGTAAGGAAAGCAAAATGAGAACATAAAAAAGTAGGACTACATAAACTTAAAAAGCTTCTGAACAGCAAAAGCCACCATCAACAAAATAAAAAAGACACTCAACTGAATGGGAGAAAATACTTAACATAACTTACATTTGACATGGGACTGATATTTAAGACACAAAAAAACATACAGTTCAACAAAATAAAAAATAACCTAATCAAAAAATGTACTTAAGAGCAAAATAGGCAGATTGTAAAAGGAGACATACAGATGAACAACATACACATTTAAAGAAAATGATTATCATCACTTTTATTAGGAAAATGGAAATCAAAACCTCCTTCTACCTATGCAACCAAAGACAAATGCTTATGAGGAGGTAGAGAAAAGAACACTGCTACATTATTGGTGGAAATATTGACTGGTCCAGCCCATATGGAAAGTAGTATGAAAGATGATAAAAAATTAAATATAAGTTTACCATACAACCCAGCAATTCCACTCCTAAATAATACAAATACACTAATTTGGAAGGAAATTTGCATTCCCATGTTCTTTGTAGCACTATTTACAATAACCAAACAATGGAAAAAAACCTAAGTGACCCCAAATAGAAAAGAAAATCAATAAGACAAACTATATCTATATCTATATATGCATATTATATTTACATATATATATTTATACATGAACACAGAGAATAGAATACTAAGTGATCAAAACATAATTTGCAGCAACATGGATCAAACTGGAAGGTATAATGCTAAGAGAAATAAACCAAATGGAGAAAGACAAATGCCAGATGGTGCCATTTACATAAGAGATATAGAACAACAAAACAAAGGACCAGGAAATACCAAACTCAAAAACTAACTCTTGAAAGCAGAAAAACATTCATATAGGGAGGCAAGGTAGAGGGTTGAGCACAAAATGGGGAGAAAGTATGGTGGACTATGTTGGTAGATTAGAGTTGTTTTGGTGATAGGAGTGATATGGTAATATGAAGTAGAACTAGACTTCCAACATATATAAATGTAAACTAATGTTACCGCCATAGATAAATAAGGAATAGAATTAAGAGAAAACATGACTTCACCATTACTATTTTCTTAATAGTTTTCTAGTACTTCACTTGTTGTTTTCTCAGTCATAACTTTTCCTAATGTTTTAGAAACTAAAAGGTACAAACATTTATTAGACTTCATTTTTTTCTTTATGCTTAAACTTAAATTGAATTTTACTTTTAAAGTAGAAGGCTTTAATTTATGTTATAAAAATTTATCTAATGCTCATTTAGTTAGTATATAGAAAGACATCTAAAATGATTTTCTTCCTGCTATATAAATTTTTGTTGTTTGTTTCAGTTTGCATTTTCTGTTATTTTCATTTCCCTGGACTAGCAGTGTATCATTTTATATAAACTATAAAATTACTTTAATTTTATATTATAAAATATAAAGTACTCTGGGTTGTAAAGAACTAAGAACATGCACTGCAAAACAATACTTAAATGAGAACTAAAATTATGAAAAACATGATTTCCTTTTTCTTTATCACTTGTGAACCCTCATGCATGATATATAGTTTTCTCAATTTATTCTATTTCTTGCATTAGTTTCATTTTTTGCATGATATATTTTATAGAAATTCCTATTTTTGAGCAATTTTATTATTTCTGTTGAAAATATTTGCAGAGTTAACCCTGGATACTTTAAGCAACTTTCTCAAAAATCATACTATCATTGCAATGTCTCTCAAATGGGAACTTCTCCTTGGAACAAACAAATCACTTATACATCTTACATATCGCTTATTTCTTGTACTTATTAATATACCCATGGAGTTTTATAGATACATAATGTGTTCATTCAACATTGTGCCCTTGCAATAGTTATATCTTAGTCCTATTTTCCCTTCCACATGTGTTGTTCAGTAAACTCATTCAAGACTCTTACTGTTGTTTTTTTTAAATCTAAATATAATTGTTATACAACATTATATTATTGTCAGATGCACAACATGATTTGATATATGTATACAATGTATACAATATAAAATGATCACCACACTAATTTTCTCTTCTGTGCTCAGCAATTTTTTCAAATTTGCCATACTGTACTATTGTCTATGGCCCCACAAGCACACTAAATCCTTGTGACTTATGTATTGTATCACAAGAAATATCTGTGTATTGAGTCTCTTCACTCAAAATTCATCTCAGTTTTTTAGTCTTTGTTTACTGTGCACTCTGCTTTTGATGCTATTTTGGTTAATGAATAAATCCCCACAATCTTAAGCAAGGTAGGAAGAAATTCTTCCCGGGTGGGGGAGGGGAGAACCATAAAGACTAATCTTCTCTTACTGAACAACCTTATTCTGAATAAAGGAAAAGTAACAACTAAGTATTTTGCTAAATATAGGAAAAAAGCCCACTTCTATTTATTTCCCAAAGTACAAATAATAACATTAATTTGTGTGATGACCTTGGAAATAACATTGATATTAAAACTTAAGCTCTGAAATCAGAAGCAGAAAAATAGATTGTTCAACCCTTGACTGTCTAATGTGATAAATAGATTGAGTCCATGGACAGATGTCAGAGGTAAAGGGAACTGTAGTAGGAGGAGAGAGGTCCAAAAATTTGAATGGGAGAAAAGACTCAGACTTTGGATAAGCCAATTGCAGCTCAGGCAGAGCAATCCCACTTTATTCTGTTCTATATGTTGGCATTTTATATAATATTTCCATCTAAAAAGAAAGAAAAAAGAAAGTAGTGCTTTTGTATTTTTTTAATTACTGGAATATTCTGACCTGCCATATTAGTGGTTCAAAGCATTATGAACTTTATTACCCAATCAATGAATCAGGAATTAGTATTTAAAACCATTTGAGTCAGGTGCAGGTTTCTTTAATTAAGCTCCCAGTATGGTTCACAGAAGACAGATGGCTAGAGTTTCAGTGCTTTGGTTAAGGATGGCATGCTGCTGCAGTTTACATAAATCTCCAATGACTGGAAACAAAATTTTACTTGTGACAGTAAAAAATGAAGTCTAAAAAATAAAATCTAAGCTGTTTTTTCTTCTTTCATATATTTGGGAAATTCACCTGACACAGAAGGAAAGCATTATGTTTCTTTGTTAATTTAGAGATAATCTGACTGTACAAAGAGTCTGAAAATAGAAAAGTTCATGAAGTTTCTGTAAGTTTTGAATCTGTTATAACAACTGGCTTATTGTCTTTTCCATCATCATATTTTCTCTGAGGGAAATACTGTTTTACTTTATTTTCATTACAACCCCTGGTTATACTAAATAAATATTTGTTCAATGAATTCACTTTACTACAGAAAGTATAATCATGAAATATTTACCTATTTGAATTCAAGCGATTGAACAAATCAGTGGATCCATGGTTAAGTCCAAGTCACTGCAATGTATACAATTTATGATCTATGAGGCATGTATTACAAAATACCAAAAATAAAAGTAATAATACAGTGAATTTTAGCTTGAAGAGAGCTGAGTCTATAGTTGACATCTTTAGAAATGTATATTTAAAATTAGGTTCGGATATATGAAATGATTTATCTATAATGATTTATCTATATTCATTACAACATATTTTAATTAAAAAAAATCTACCACAATGATCTAACATACAATGAAAAGTACACATTCATCAGAACAATAACTTAACAGCCTAATATGTGTCACTTGTGATGCAAATTTTATGTAAGTCTAAAATTAGACCCCATTAAAAATAAGTACTGTTTCTCATTTAGAATGTTTCCTATGCCTATTTAGCAAAATTCCTGACATTTTTGTAATAAATAAACTAAATTCATGGTGTATTGTTGAAAAAATAGGTACCTGTAAATATCTATAAAAACATCCTATTAAGAAATATAATATATATGTGTAGGTTATTTGTACTATGTAAATATAGCAAGACATGTATTTGTGTGTAATGTATGTCACAAGGGGAAGTGAGGGAAAGAGAGGAGGAGGGAATATAATAACCATACCAAAATTCTCTTTGGGAAATTTTATTTTTCTTCACTCAGAATTCTTCCAGTTTTCTAAAATGACTAGGTTTATTATAAGAAAAAGAATTATAAAATGAATTTTATAACTATGAACAGCAATACAAATTACTATCAAATGATATCCTTTGACATATGACAATCTCTTATTGGAATTCAAATAGAGAGAAATTCAAAACTAACAAGTTAGAAAATAATAAGAAAAATTGTCAAGAATTACAGCTAACTAGTCCAAAATGTTAAACTCTTGTTACAATAAAACTCTTCTTTAGGTATTATTTTCTTTAAGAGTTAACTAGATAAAAGGTTAATTTATAATGAAAATAGTTCTATTGTGATCAATGAACAGAATTTTTATCTTTCATAAGTTTGACCCATGTTCAATTCATATGTTCAATTTTCGAATCAGTTGTTATGATTAGTTAGAGGAAAGTTGAAATGCATTTGTTGAAATGCACACAGGTATGATATTCCAGTTATTTTGATACAATCAATTTTGGAAAAGAGCCATGATTGAAAGCAGAAAATGAATTACTGTAGAAAATGATTCTAGGATGGTCTACTTCATAATTTCTCTCCACACTTGAATGTGTGTGTGTGTGCGCACGCACAGGGTATGTTTGGGAGGGGGGAGAGAGATTTTATTCTTTAAACCAATTAATAAAGATTCTATTTCTAAGGCCAGGCACTGTGGCTCGTGCTTGTAAGCTTCAGCCTATGAAGCGGCCGGGGCTAGGGATCGCGGTTCGGTTGGAGTCCCGCCTGGGGCCCATAGCTAGACCTAGTTCCAAAAAAATAGCTGGGCGTGGTGGCGCGCGCCTGTCATCCCAGCTACCTGGGAAGCTGAGGCTGGGGATTGCTTGAGTCTGTGGTAGCCCGGGCAATGAGAGCCTGCGGTTCCACAGGCAAAAAAAATAGCAAGACCTAGTCTCAAAAAAAAAAAAAAAAAAAAAAGGAAAAAAAAATTCTATTTCTTTTTTTAGAAAAACAGTTGAATCCAAATTAATACAAGCTAAAAATATGGCTAACATTTCTAGGATCAATTCCATTTGGCGTTCTTTGAATGGTTCTCAAATGTTTTACTGAAGAATGTTTACTGAAGAGCTAAGGTTGTAATATAAGGAATGTATCTTTGACATAACTGAGATCTCAAAAAATGAGCATTTGTGAGATATAAAAGTTAAAGCGAAAGAACTTTTTCTTTCATTAAAACCTCATCCTCGAAACTAAATAAATTCAATAGCAGGTCTATGCTACTTAGATGTCTTTCTATGTTCGGAGGTAAAAATATATTTTTCTAATCCATCAAATTTCAATGATGGTTCATGTGAGTCATTTTGATTCAACAGTTAAATAGTGAAGAAGCTTAGTATGGTGGACACAACATGGGTTTGAAACCTGTGTTATTTAAGATAGAGGCCCAGGCACTTGCTTATTTCTTCTGAGTTTCAGTTTTCCCTGAATTTTGCACAATAGTATCTACAAAGCAGGAATTGTTTTGAAGCTAAAGATGTTCTAGGTTCAATTTTTAGTACATTTTAAATGCCCAATAATTAAGTGTCATTATGATTACTGACTCTGGTCTGGATCTATGTCTGCATGTATATGTGTGTGTGTGTGTGTATATATATATATATATTAAAAAAAACTACTAAACAACCATCTTATGTTTCTAGTATGTGATTAATTCCATACATTTAGGTTTTTTGGTTCTGTGTTTACTGTTTCTGACACTATTTAGTTTAGGAAACATAGAAGATACTTCTGCTAGGGTAGGGTAATATTTATAAAATGCTGTTCACTTCCTGCCACTGCATTCCTTTTAACTTCCTATTGAAACACTCTAATAAGGTGGTAAAAGTTGTATGGGAAGGCCTTTGAAATCATGTCCTTATCAATTGCTGTTAGCTCTCAGTAAAATCTCCCAAAGCCTTTCATAACCCCCCCCAACCCCGCCCAACACTATTATAATGTACGGTACACTTTACTTTTTGTTCAAGCTCATTCACTCTGTTCCCTTCTTCCTAGAAAACCAATATTTGTTCTTGAGTATCTTAGTCTTCCTTCTCAGGTTTCTCTACTGAGGGTTTTTCTGACCTACAATATTTAATGTTTCCACAATGTTTTCCAGAGTACCTCCTGAAACTCTAAGTAGCACAACTAAACTAGATCTAATTGCCTGGTTATATGGTAGCCTCAAACACTATCCTGGACGCTGCACAAGAAAAGTTTTTCTCTCTCCCTCACCATTTTGTAAGTGGTGAACTGCACTGTAAATTGCACATCATTCACTAATGAACATTGGTAGGTACTATAGCTGAAAAAATGATTAATGTTCATGCAAAATATGTTCCCAAAACAAGGAGAAAAACTATTATCAACTTTTCCTTGAAATACCTCCAGTAAATTCCATGGAGGGTGAGAAATTGACCACTGGAGAAGAGAGCACTTGATCACCAGCATTCCTTTCTCAGAAATTTAGAGACTCAGATGCTATCAGAATTTCTACTGTTCTATCAGTGTATGTGTCTAATGGAAAATCAGAAGGTGGGCACCTTTTCCAGAAATAAATTAGAACAATTATCCTCATTCTTGGGACATTGTTTCCATTTCTTACATGAGATTAAAAACAAAATAGATACAGGTATCATTTTCCACCATTACTCCATAAAATTTTCACAGCTCATTATACTATCTTGAAATTTCTAAGAATTCCATGTTTACTGGTTGAAGGTTATGAGAACAGAGAAAGGGTCAAGACAACAACAATATCACCAACTCTGTCTTTAAATGAATATTCATTTAGGTGATCACACAATTTTGCAAGTGAATCAAAAGTTTATAGCATAGAACTGGGTAGACATAGGTTCTCAGAATGAGACCTTGAAAAGAACTAAAGTGTTTCAAATTGCAAAAACTTACTCTCATATTTTTCTTCATTTAGAAAATAGCTTTTTTTTTTTTTTTTGGTTGTTGAGACTAGGTCTCGCTATTTTTGCACGTGGAACGGCAGGCTCACATTGCCCGGGGTACCACGGACTCAAGCAATCCCCAGCCTCAGCTTCCCAGGTAGCTGGGATTACAGGTGCACGCCACCACACCCAGCTGTTTTTTGGAACTAGATCTCGCTGTGTTGCCCTGAGCAGGACTCGAACCGTGTGATTCCTAACCCCAGCCGCTTCGTAGGCTGAAGCTTACAGGCATGCACCACCGTGCCCAGCTCAGAAAAATATCTTTTAAATAGTGCAAAAAATAGTGCTACACTGAAATATAAATTGAATAGGCATACTCCTTTAAAGTCATATATATTTATTCTTCCAGGGTCATAAAAAAATAGGTGTATGTGCCTTTATTTCCTGGCAATGAACACTATTGCTAGACTCCCTGAAGGTTCTGGTCTCTGTTTAAATACTAGTCAATCAACCTCCAACAGCAGGTACAATACACACAAAGCCATCTGGATCCATAATATCAATATTACCTGACTTTATAATTTGAGCCTAATATCTATAGCTTGCCTAACCACATAGCTTATGGGGAAAACATGCAAAATTTCATTTTAAGGAGAGAGAAAAAGAAATAGACAGCAATAAAAGAAAATTATATACCTGTTTGTGACACACTGCTAGAGATATTTCAGCAGTCATTTGCATATGACCTTTGTAATGTGACTTCCTGCTATACAAGGATTCATGAGAAGTATTTCTCTTCAATTTGCATGTCATAAAGCAAAGAATCTCTGTAAACACCATTGAAAGAAACACATTATGCTTTATGTTAATTCAGTCTTTTGGATCATAAGTAGTGTATACAAAGTTATTTAAAGAACAGGTTGATACCTGCTTACCAACATGCTTACCAACTGTTGTTAAAGTTGTTAAAGCTAAGTTCATACTCTGGCCATTTGTCAGCAGTTTTATTTAATGTTAAATATGAATCAGCTTAACTGAATAGCTTCAGCTAAAATGCCTTCCTTTCTGAAAGAAGAGTGGAGGAAGCAAAATAGCAAATCATGTTGTTACACTCCATATTAATATACCAGAAATACTTCAGTTAGCACGTATCTAATGGACTATTATCCAATACTATAGGTGATTTAGTGGTGAGTATGCTGTGGTAACATGTATGTGAAGAGCCGCAATCCAGTATATGACTCATATATAGTATTTTAAGCCAATGTCATCTCAATTAATAATAAAGATTAAAAAATATATAATCATGTAGGCCCAAAATAAATCAAAGGAGTAAAATCAGTGCCATAAATCTTCTTCAAAATTATTTAGTGACATTTGACATTTTATGTTATTATTATATTTAAACTTTAAACCAACAAACTGCTAAATGAGGACATGGAAAAACACTGGAAATCAGATTTGAAGAAACCTCAAGGCATAGAATACTTTTAAATAATAAAAACAGCATAAAAGTCATACTTTTATATACTATATATAAAACATAAAACACTATATACTGTATTTGGAAAAACTGACATTTTCATAAAATTTTTAGCACAATATTATAACGGGTTTTTAGATAGTTGTTTTTTGTTTGTTTTGTTTTAGTTTTCAAAAACCACCTTCAATAATTAAAGTCAGTGTTATTATTTACATCAAAATACTACTGAATAAAAAAGATGAAGCTCTGGAAGAATAATTGATGAAATGTTATTTAACAGTTTAATACGTCAGTTAATGTAACATTTGATGTCTATTGCTGTCCAGCGGAACTTTCTTCAAAAGTGGAAGTGTCTTATAAATCTGAACATTTACTATCTGTGGCTACTGATCACTTGAAAATACCTAGAACAACTGAGGCAAAATAATGTTATAGCTGGAGCTATATAATGTTATGTATATATATATATATATATATAACATTATATATATATATTATATATAATAATGTTATAGCTGGAGTCAAAGGATAGTGCCCTGTAGAAGATAGGTCACTATGTATGAATTTTTACTGTGAGCACAATTGCAGGACCATTCTAGCTCAGGGAACAACAATAGGTTTACTTAACCAACAGGGGCTCAGATCATAAGTGACTGGTTACCTCACTCCAGAGAGTATCCACAAGTGTCCAGGAACCCCAAACGAAAGACTGCTCATTCAAGATTTCACTGTCTTGTTATTGAGAGGTTAGAGGTTGGAGCTTGTGGCACACTGGAAAACAGCAGGCCAGGATTGAACTTTTGGTGGCAGCTGGAGGAGCTCCCAGGTGGGCACAAGTAGGGCTACTGAGATGAAATTACAGCACAGCACAAAGCAATCTGAAGGTAACCTCAGATGCTGGACCAAATAGCAATGGAGACACCACCACTTAGAGGTGATGCCAGTCAATTATAAGCTATAGACAACTCTTAAAGGTGACCCAGAAACAGAGTGCCAATCACCCACTAACAGTGATGAACAGTACTGGCCAGTAGTGCTGATCACCTCTGGTGTCAGATGCATGTTAACAACTCACAAAAGTGACCTGCATAGAAAAGCCAGTCACCCATCAACTGTGTTGGAAAACATCTTTCATCAGTAGATGGGTCAGATACACTGGCATTATAAGTTCTTGTGAGTCGTTGGCCCACATCAGCAAAAAATTGCTATTTGAGACATCAGATTCTGAGCTTCTGTGCTCATTTCAAATGATGTCAGAGGCAGGCAGAGGTAGAGGGAGAAGGAGAGGGAGGTTGAGGGGCAGGTATGATGACCATGTCTCTGAAAAGCTTGTTGGTTTCTCTTCTTTCTACAAAGGGTAATTGCAAGATGTTTCTTTGCTCTGCAGAGGCCAGCTACTGATGCATCTTCTTTTTTCTTTGGAGGTGAGGAACAGAATGTATAACCTGGCTTCCTGTCCTGCCTTAAATTCTCTTTCAGAGGCCCATACCCTAGCTGCCTGATTTGACCACTTTCAGTTTTATGTGACCTACTGGCCATTTTTGGGACCACTGAACCCATTCTTACTTTGGGATCTAAATAATTAACTAATGAGCTGATTGAATATTATTGGCTCATTTAATTCACACTTGATTGGCCCATTCTACAATCCAGGTACCAAATAGGAAAAGAAATTCTTGGTGACTTCAGAGGTTCTGACCTCAGAGCAGGTTCATGGACTGGTAAGCTCTGAGTAGAGTTCATAGCCAGAGCCAGCCTCAGTGGAGCTGGAGGCTCTGTACCCAGTAGTCCTTCAGAGATGCTTGCTATAACAATGTAAAGGGGGAACTGATCTACAGCAGAGTGGATTCTGCTGGGAACCCACCATGCTCTTCAGGACTCCATGGGCCTTTCTATTGCCTATAGCTGAAGGATGTCACAGTGCTGGCTCAGTGGGGACCCATATTCTTTACTGCAGCCCTGAACCAGGCACTGTGGGGCTAGCTGTTGCTCCCTATGCCAGAGCTTGCTCCAGCACAGGGTAACCTTGCCTCTGCAACCCTTGCAATGGTATGGTAGGGACACCACTGCCACCTGCCATCACTACTGGTCTCTGACTATAGCCTGAGTCCCAATGGAACTACTAGTAGCAGGTGGTAAAATAACTGCCACATGCTGCTGCTTGTACTGCCAGAGCCTCAAGTGCTCCAGGACTAAGCCTAGGCTGTCACCTGGGAAGGGTGCACCAGGCAGCATGCACCAGGAAGCTGGAAGGAACTTGCTACCTCCTACTTCTGCTGCCATGTTGGAGTGTAGGGCAGACTGGTTAGGCCCTGGAGCAAAAAGATGGGAAACCACCATAGTCACTCAGTCTCCAGCACTTAGGGCACCAGTGATGGTCCAAGTAAAGCTGGTCATGCTTATATCAGTTCTGGCTTCATTACTCATGACCTGCTGTATAGCAGGCAGACAAAATAGTCGTGCCCACGGCTTCTGTTGCAGGGCTCCACTTTCAAGAGAACTAAATAAACTTTTAATTTATTTAACTTAAATTAATTTGAATTGAAATAGCTGTGCGTGGCTCATAGCTACAATCAATACTGGATAGCAGTGTTGGAAAACAGGAAATCTGCAATAGCAAAGGATGATGGAATAGAAAGGACCATTATGCCTTCAAAGTAATAACAACATATGGAAATACCTATTTATTAAATTCCTGAAAAATAATGTGTATAAACTTTACATCCACATTTATGACCTTCTCAACACTTCATTGGTATATTAACAGTGCTAAAAAGTAACAGTCAATAAGCAAGTATTTATGTTTTGTTTTTACACAAGTACAAACTAAAGCTAATAAGAACAATTATTCACTCTATAAGAAAGGAAGTCCAAGAAAAGAGAGCATAGATGATATTCAGTATAAATGAGAATATGAAAGTGTAAAGTTTAGAGTAACAGTTTGGCATTGAATCCAATTACCCACAACCAAGTAATTATGTCAGAGTAAATAAATAAGCAAACAAATAATTATATAAATCTCCCTCTATGCATCTAAAATTAGAGTGTTCAGAATTCTGTTTAACAAAATTCATATACAAAATAATCATAAAATAAATTTTAGTGGTAGGTGATATTTATTATAATAAAACTTATTTTAAGTGAATTCTTTTTTGCCCAACTTTTATTATAAAAATGTATTTCACTATGACTTAATAAGCAATATATTTATTCATTATTCACTAAACACACATTATATGGTAAGTATTTTGTGAGGCTAGACATGGAATATAAATATCATATTGATTTTGTATTTTTTCCCAAAAATTCACAATCTAGTAAGGGGGGGGGACAGGTTAACACAAGAGTTAAAACCACAGTTTTATATCATTCAATTTCTTTTCTGGTTTGACTAACTAATGACTTAAGACATTTCCCTTAGCTTCTCTTGAGCCTAGCTTCTCTTGAACCTATTTATTCATGTGTGGAATGAAGAACACTAAAATACATAACTTTTGGGTTATTGGAAACATTATAAATTAATTATAAGGATAATTATAAACATATATATAAGCTAATTGCATGTACATAAATACATAAAATATTTAGTCCAATGTTTGAAATTTAATGAATGGTTTGTAAGTATGAAATTTAATAAATGGTCTGTATGATTGCCATTGAGAGTGAAAGGTACTGTAACAAGGATTGTCTGCAAATATGCAAGCATAAAAACTAATTTTATCAGAGTGAATAGAAGGCTTCTCAGATGGAGAAGTTTGAACTAAGAACTAAATGGTGAGTAAGAATTTTACTGAAAAATTTATCTAGTATTTAGATAAAGTATCCATACTAAGAGAAATATATTCCCGATTTCATAGCAGCATAGTAGAGATAGAGCAGAAAGTACATGGGAAGAGCCTATGTAATTTCTTCTGTTGCTTTTTCAGACATAATGTAACTAATTTTTTTTTTAATTAGGGTAGCATGCATGATTCCTTCTGAAAAAACGTAGCATATCTTGACATGTGTAGCTAGGGATAGGCTATTGCTTTTGTCTGGGTGGTTGGAGGGGATACGTTTGAGGCTATATGACATCTCATATACAAGCTAGTCTTCTATATCAAGGAAAAAGGTAGAAAATGAAAATGTTAAGTGTATGTAAGCAATGTTCAGGAAACAGAGGTCAAGCATTACTGCTGATGAGTATAGGAGAACAAATAATATTTCTAATATAGCAGTTTGAATGTTTGTGAATAGAATAAATGTTCAATTATGAATAAATTTAATGTGTTATACTGTGTTTGATTTTGTAAATGAACTATTTCAAAAATGACCTAGAAAAAAAAAATCAATTGAGATGGATCCTGAATGAAAAATGTTGCTGACTTTCCCTTTTTACAGAAATTTATGTGTAATTCAAACCTTTTTATATATTCTTTTTATTTTCTGGTTTTATACTATCAAACATGACAGTAACAGTCATCAGTCAAGTTAGCATTTGCTTCAAAATTTAGTTCTTAATTTTAGAATACTGTATGAAATAAAAATGCAGTCTACACAGAGAGTGAGAGAGAAAGCATGGCATTTAATTTAGATTAAAATACTGTTCTACTTTAATTTTTCCCATTTTCACTTCAAACTGTATAAATAAGAAAAATAAAATGTTAGCACTAGAATAGATTAATTGTAGTAATTAAATAGTTCACATGACTTTTTTTGTGATGCTGATAAAAATAAAAATTTTGATGGGTGCACAGTACCACAGAAAAATATTATTTTTACTATATAATGAATGATAAAAAACAAAAATATACTCACAATTTGTTGTAATTTACACATAGTTTATAATTTTATTGCATAAAGCTGCAATATTTTTAAATGGTTTATGTTCTTATCAAAGATTTGTAGACAATTGAATGCATTTACCATATTGTCAAATTGAAGGCCAAGAAAGAGGTGTGGTTATTTTATTTTATAACCTTGAAATTGTGTTTATTTATTTTTAAGCTTTTTTAAAATTTTGCTTGCATAGCCATATTTTTTACACCATTGTATACAGCATTGTCACCTGTAAACCACTATCTTAATCTCTTGTGCCCATCCCTCCATGGTTTTTATCTCCCCTCCTTTGTCCTATGCTTCAGTTCTGCTGACAGTTTGTTTTAAGTTTTACTTGTTCAATTGCTTTCCCTATATGTCACATATAGGTGGGATCATCCAGTATTTCTCTTTTCTTTTCTGGCTTGTTTCTGCTAGCATGACTCCTTCTAGGTCTATCCATGTTATCACAATGCATCAAATTTGTCTTCTTCTGATTGTGGAAGAATATTCTATTCTATAGATATACCATAACTTTCTGATCCATTTGTCTATTTGGGGGCATTTGGGTTGTTTCCATATTCTGGTTATTATGGATAATGATGCAATAAACATGCAAGTACAGGTAAGTTTTTTGCACAAGTGTTTTGGTGTCCTTAGGGTAGATCCCCAGAAGTGGAATTGCTGGATTAAATGGTATTCTATTTTCAGTAGTTTTGAAACAGTCTTCTACACATGAAGCTACAATATTTTATAAATCCAAGTAGAATCTATAGTTGCATACACACACATACATACACGAAAGGTAATAGGTATTGAATTTTGTTTTTAAAATCAGCATGTGGCAGTATGTCTTTTGCTTACCATTATCATTCAGAATTTAAACATTTTCCAACATTTGAAAGACTAACTTTGAATAAATGCTTCCTTCCTTTAGATTAAATGAATTTTGTATATAAGTTAAATACATTTTCATTCCATTTTGTCCAAATTTCATTTAAAATTTTCACTAAAAAAAAAAAATAGAAACAATCAGTAAAATAAAGTGGAAGGTGACATAATCAATTTACAAAATTTTGTTGCTTATCTATAAACTAGCAAAAAGAGAAAGAAATCAAGTAAACAATTATATTTTTGATAGTATTCAACAGAAGTTCAATAGAATTAAATATGTAGGAACAAGCTTTAAAAAAGGAGGTACAAGTCTTCTATAACAAATGTTCCAATATATTATTAAAAGACATAAAACAGAAAAAACAAATATATTACCTGCTCAAGAGGCAGAAGAATTAACATTGTTAAAATGTTCTTCTTACCCAAAGTAAAATACAGTTTCAGTGTAATCTGTATCAAGGTTTCAATGGAATTTTTCACAGAAATAGAACAAATGACACTGAAATTGCATTATTCACAAAGACCTAGAATAACCAAAGCAATTCTTAGAAAATGAGAAAGAATGGAAGTATGATACTCCCAGACTTCAAACTATTTGAAAATCTATAGTGATCAAAGCAGAATGTGTTGGAATGAAAATGAATACACACACCTGTAGAATAGTATTGAGAGCCCAAAAATAAACTCTCACTTTTAGGTAGGTAGAGATAATATATATATATATATATATTTTAAGTCAAGAGCATACACTGAGAAAAGAAAGTCTCTTCAAGAAATGGTATTGGAAAAATTGGATGGCCACATGCAAAAAAGATGAAATTAGACTACTATCACTCTTTATATCTGAAAACTAACTCAAAGCAAATAAAAGACTTTATTTAAGATCTGTAGTCCTGGAACACATAGAGAAACAGGCAAAACACTACTTTAGAATCAGGGACATGCTTTTGAGTCAACAGCAAGAAACATAAAGCAAAAATAAATAAATGACTCTTAAGTTTGACCAGAACTAGGTGAAATAAAAGAACATTGGGCATCATAATACGTTCACTATTTTAAAATATTCTTAGCACGTAGACAGGAAGATAAATACATGAAAAGTACAAGCATCATGTAACTTTTCACAGTGATTCACTTTTCTGTTTAAGTCTACATAACTTAGTCAATTTGTTTCCAGAGAAGTGTTTTTCTTATTTTAAGAACTTTGGCAAACCCAAAGAGAAACAACAGCCAAGAACCGAGGGTGCCATTTGTAATTGCGTCAGGGTTGAGGCACTGTCTGTCCTTGAGCATTTCATTCACCTGCTCTAGAACTTTTCTCTCTCTTTTTTTTTTCAGTTACATGTAACTCCTGTTATTTATTTATTTTCATTTTTATATTCTGAGATAATTTGCAATTTAATGAGAAGCATGAGTTCTAGGCTAATCTAATTCTATGTCTTTACCTACCAAACTCCCAAAAGATGATCAAAAACCTCCTTGACTTTCTAAGATAGTTTTCCTTTTCAGTTATTCATGAATTTGTTATCTTACCCTAAACATTTTTAACCAATTTAATGATGGCTCTCTGTGAATGTCTATGTTACTCAAGATAACTGAAAGATTCTGCAAATTGAGTCAAGATTAAACAGATATTGCCATATCCATGCACCAGTCAAATGCTGTGCAGAAAATAAAAGTTAGGTGAGTGTGGATGATTATAATGATAACTGCAATAGCAACTATTTCAGAACATCACATAATCCCCTATTTTACCCTCATGAATAATTGTAAAATATTTATTATAAGTTTATTTTAGAGGTGAGAAAATTAAGATCTATAGAATTTAAGTAACTTAGGGAAATTAAAGGGAAAATGGCACTGATGTGACAAAAATCCAAGCTTTTATATCTTTCAAACATATGTCAGAAGTGTCAATCAGATACATAGGTGTGAAAAATTCATTCACCATTCATTCATGTATATGCTATCCACTCATTTACCTCCTGGCATGAAGGAAACAAGTTTAAAGAGGAGAGACAAATAAATATATCAAGAAATTAGAGTCCAAAATTTCATAACTCTTAGAAATCATGCACATTAATCTTCCTCTCAAAGCAGAAAATCCTTTATTATACCCATCTCAGAGCATGTGACATCAGTTTAAACAACCCCAGGAGAGAATAACACCCCACTTCACTGGCACTCTTAATTTTTGTCAGTCATCTCATATTTACTGTAATCACTTTCTGTGACAATATCTTCTTGCCTTTAACTTGGTCCCAAATTTTATGAGTTTTTAAATATTCATTATTTTTAATCAGTCAGCATCTGCAAATACTAAATGTATAAACTTTAATTTGTAATTACCTAGGAATCAATTTTAGTCACCTCTTTATGAGTTTCAAATCAGTAATAATTAACTGGAATCATTTCATTTAAATCATCATTATATTTACTAAATTAATTAAATACTTGGAACCAACATAACAAATAACTTTTCTAGAAGAGCTGTTCTAGCTGCAACCAGAATAATCTTGTAGAGTGTAGAACCAAGCCATACTTTAACTACCTGTGCAAGTGGAAGACATGCATATTACATGTATTATATATTTCATTATTGCAATAACATAGGAGGATATATAAATGATCTCCATTCCATCTTTGCAGAGACTAAGATAGTGAAACACAATTCACTTTTTAGATGCTTGGTTTCCAATCCCAATTTTTTCACCTCATAGCATGTTGGAATAAAAACAACAAAATTCTTATATCACATGAGAACTGAGGTACTGCTATGCTAAGCAATACCTTCTAGATTTTAATGTTTCTCGGGCTGTAGGGCCCACACAAATCACCTGAGGATATTACTATTTAATTAGAATTAATGTTTCTGATTCAGTAGATCTGGGTTGAAGCTTGAAGAGTCTCATTTCTAAAAAGATCCCAGATGATGTTGGTATTGCTTGTCCATAAACAACATTTTGAAGAAGACAGTTCAATAATAGGCTCAAAATTGAAGGTTGGCTCCAGATTGGCATAAACAGCAGGACCTGAGATCTTTTTAAATTTAATCTCTGAAAATCTTCTGTACAGTGAAACTGTCTTTAAAATGAAAAGACTTTGTGTTGAAAGGGAGAAAATAAGTTGCACATCATAACTTTGACAAAAGCCTAATATTGAAGATCTATAAAAAGTCAACGAACTCAAAACCAAAAGAATGAATAATGCTTTGAAAATTAACAAAAGAACCAAGCAGACAATTCTCAATAAAGAATATATATATGTATATGGTTTGTAAACATACATGATTGAATGCTTATCCTCACTTATCAGGGAAATACAAACCAAAAAAAAAAAAAAAACCCACACACAAAGAAATACAACTTAACACCTGTAGGAATGATATAGATCAAGAAAACCACAAAAAAGGTGTTGGTGAGGTTATGGAGAAACAATAGCCCTCACACACTGTTTGTGGGTATATAGACTGTTCCAGCCCCTATGGGAAATAGAATGAAGGTTTCTCAAAATATTATAAATATATCTACTATATCATCCACCCATTTCATTCATTCAGGTATCAACCTGACGAAAGCAAAAACTAACTCAAAGGGACATACACACTCTTGTGTTTTTAGTACCAATTTTATGATAGTTAAGTTATGGAGACATAATCTAAATATTCAATGACAGATGACTAGATAAAGAAGATGTGGTATACATAAACATTAAAACATCACCCCCTTATAAAATAGATGAAATCTTGTAATTTCTCACAATATAAATTGACCTGTAGGGTAATATGGTAAGTGGAAAAGTAAGGAGAGACAATTTCACCAGTATATAGAATATAAAGAAAAAAAAATAAAACAGAAAAAAATACTAAAATTAACCTTTGGGATCTGACTACAGGAATAAGACTATTAGAAAGAGGGACTGAGGTATGTGAGTGAAATAGGGGAAGGAGTCTAGTGGGCTATGGTGGAAGACTACTTTGGAGGTGAGCATGGTGTGTTAACATGCATCTGCAGTACCTCTGTACCTATACCCCTAAAACATATACAATCTTGTAAACCAATGTTACTTCAATAAATAATTATAAAGAAAAAAATTCTACTTTTGACTCATTTATTTCTGAATAAGAGTGTCTAGGAATGGAATCTAGAAATACTCATTTCATCAAATCCTTCAAATGAATTTGTATTTGCACTAAAATCTGAGAAACATTAATTTAGATTGCATATTTAATTAGTATAGAACAAGAAATTATGTTTCTCACTTCCCCTGTGCTCCTTCCTCTATAAGATAATCTCCCACACTACTGGTACTGCATAAATGTCTTTCCCTGGTGATATCCACCTGATAGCTTTAAAACTATCACAGTTAAGTTCTCTAATACTCCCCTTTGTAATAAATACAACGTAGTTACCCTCTACTTGAAGGCAGGTTAGGTCAATGGACACATATCTTCTGACACATATATCAGCAACAATGATCTGTCACTTCCATTATTAGAATGTAAAAGGACTAAGGTTATATCTTGGGCACATTTAACCTCTCAGAAAGCAGTTGACATGTGAAAACCTTCAAGTAACCTCTAGAGAGGACCTAATGGTGGAGACTGAGCTATCTCAAGGCAGTAACTGAGGATCTGGGCTGTCAATAATCACGAGTTTGAAAGAGAAAGCTCCCTAGTCAAGCTTTTATATGAGACTGATGAGAGACCCTTTGGTCAGAGTTGTAAAGTTAAACTGCTCCCAGATTTCTTATCTAGAGAAATTGTGAGAAAATAAATGTCTGCTGTTTTAAAATGGTGAAATCTGGGATAATTTGCTATGCAGCAATAGAGAAGTTTTACAGTTCCTCGGCAGTTGATTTTCTATGAAACAAGCAAGATAACTCTTAAAATATTTTATATTTCACTGTTTCTTAAATAAACAATATGTGGAATTTCCCCCCACCCTTTTGTCTTCATTGTTAATTTTTTACATAAGTTGCCCTAAAAATTACCACATTTTAAGAATGATTTAATATCTGGCTTACTTATCTAATCATGGGGTAAATTGATTTTATAAAACAAAATAAAAGTGTTCAATTAATTCCAGAATATGTGACTTAAATTTGATATTCAAAGAAAAACATTACTTTCAAATTCTCCTTCTGCAATGTGACTTTAAGCTCTCCATTTCAGTTTTATTGACTCTTTTGCTCCAATCATAAATACATTCATGTTTTTAAAAAAGTTACATAACTTTCACCATGTTAGATTACATCCAAAAAGTTCTAAGAGGTTAACCAGGAATTCAAAAGGCATATTTTTTGAGTTTTAACTATAAAGAAATATACAAAATTCTCAAGGAAATTTAACATGAAGTACAACCACTCTCCAGAGTTTGTGTACACTCAAAATAGCTTATATTTTTTACAAAGTCATGTGATATCTGCTTGAATGTTTCCAATAAAGAAAAGTTTATGAGATAGCTTATCATATTTTCCCAAATCTTCATTATAATCTTAAGCTTAAGTCAGCATTTTAATGTACGAGTGTCAGTTTCTCTGGAAAATCTGTATCCATGGCACCTGTTAATCAATTCCCAAAGCCAAATCTTTCTAGTTCCTTCGCAATGGCATTGAAACAATAGTCACTTTTCACTGAGTTAATACTTTGTCAAAGTTCTTAAATGAGAGCACAGGTACTCAAATGTCTCACTGTTCTATGGGTGTGGAATGATCACTGCAAATAATAAAAACAATAATCACCATCATTTATTAATTGTCTCATATGCACCTGACCTTAAGGCAGTTAGCTGTTTTACAGACTATGTCTTTTAGTATTTCTGGAACCTATAGTAGTTATAAAAATACCACCTTGTTAATAAAGTTTAATTTGCTATAAACACAAGTTTTTTATAAATAAGAGTTTTATAAATCACAGATATATATTTACTAAGATGAAATAACACCTGCAAGACTAATTTTTTTCCAAAAAACTGAAAGAAGTAAAACTGCCAAACACATTCTACGAAGCAAACATTACATTCATACCAAAAAACAAATAAAGACAGCACCAAGAAATAAATAAATCATAGACCAATTTCCCTAACAAATAGAGATGCAAAAATTTTAAACAAAATTCTGGCAAACTGAATCCAGCTATGTATAAAAAGCATTATTCACCATGACCAAGTGAGATTTATTTTAGGGGCACAGGGGTGGTTCAACATCTGGAAATCAACCAGCATAATCCACCACATCAACAAGGAGAATTCCAAAAACCACATGATTATATTAAAAGATGCAGAAAAAGCATTCGATATAGTCCAACACCCATTCATGATACAAAATCTTGAAAATTTGGGGATAAAAGGAACATACATCAACATAATAAAAGTCATATATGACAACCTTTAGCAAACACCATTGTAAACAGGGAAAAACTAAAATCATTCAATTAAGATCTGGAATCAGGAAGGGATGCCCACTTTCCACAGCTTTTTAAAGAAGGTACTGGAAATTCTAGCTAGGACAATAAGGCAAGAGAAAGACATAAAAGGGATAGAAATAGATAAAGAAGAATTGAAGCTATCATATGCAGATGATATAATTCTTTATGTAAAGAGTCTCAAAAAGTTCACAGAAAAGCTACTTAAAACAATAAACCAGTTCAGTAAGGTAGCCGGCTACAAAATCAACACACAGAAGTTAGTAGCTTTTCTATGCACTAAAAGTCAAGCAGAAGATTAAAGATAAAATATCCCGTTTAACCATCACACCAAAAACAATCTGACCAATAGAATAGAATCAGTGCCCTGAAATAAAACCACACATATATAGTCAACTAATCTTTGAAAAAGCGATGAAAAAATTACAATGGAACAAGGACAGTCTCTTCCATAAATGGTACTGGGAAAACTGGACCAAGACATGCCAAAAAAAAAATGAACCAAGACAACTCCTTCACACCATGTACAAAAATCAACTCAAAATGGATAAAAGACTTGGATATAAGACCTGAAACCATAAAATATATAGAGGAAAACCTGAGCAAAACCCTCCATGAATTACACTTTAGAATTACATTTCTGTACCCATCTACAGGTGGCAAAAAATGAAGGAAAACATAAATAGCTGGGACCACATCAAACCAAAAAACTTCTGCACAGCAAAAGAGACAACAGAAAAACAAAAATAAACCCAACCAAATGGAAGAAAAATCTCCACCCTTCACAAAAGTGATAAGGGTTTGGCAAAAAAAAGATTCACAAGGAACTCACAATTTAGCAAAAACAAAACAAGCAGCCTAGTCAAAAAATGGGGAGAATTGAAAAGACATTTCTTTAAAGAGGAAATACAAATGGCCAACAGGTACATGAAAAAATGCTCACTGTCACCAGCAATCATGGAAATGCAAATCAAAACCACAATGAGATACCACCTTACACCAGTAAGAATGGCCCACATCCAAAAAACAGCCAACAACAAATGCTGGCATGGATGTGGAGAGAAAGGAACACTCTTACACTGCTGGTAGGAATGTAACATGGAACAGCCTCTATGGAAAGCTATGTAGAAGACCCTCAAACTAATGAAAATGGAACTACCATTTGACCCAGCCATCACTCTTCTGGGAACTACCCAAAGGAAACTTCAATACTTATACAGAGGGACACTTATACTCAAATGTTTATTACAACATTGTTTATAATTGCAAGGACGTGGAAACAACCCAATGTCCCAAAACAGATAAAGAGATGAAAAAGATGTGGAATACACACACAATGGAATATTGCTCCTCACTTACAAATAACAAATTTGATGAATTTCAGATAACATGAATGAACCTAGAAGAAATCGTATTAGCAGAAACAAGTTGGAAATAAAAAAAAAGACAGAAACCAAATGGTTTCACTAATATATGGGATATAAGGAAAACAGACAAAAGGCCAGGGGGAAAAGTCTAAACAAGCTAAACAACCTTATGACATGGGTTGTCTTTGATTGATGCATAATATTCCATTTGTAAATATACCACATATTTTTCAGTCATTCATCAGTTTTAGGGCATTTAGGTTGTGTTCAGTCTTGGCAATTGTAAACAGTGTTGCAATAAATATGTGTGTACAGATGTCCTTTTTAATTAGTGTTTTTGTATCCTTTGGGTAGACTCCCAGTAGTGGAATTGCTGGGTCAAATGGTAGCTTTATTTTCAATTGTTTGAGGGTCTTCCATAGTAGCTGAACCAGTTTGCACTCCTACCAACAGTGTTGAATATTCCTTTTTCTCTAGATCCACACCAGCACTTGTTGTCTGTTTGTTTGGTTGTTTTTTTTAACATGGGCCATTCTTATCCGTGTAAGATGGTATCTCAGTATGGTTTTGATTTGCATTTCCCTGATTGTTAGTGATGTGGAGCATTTTTTCATATGCCTATTGGCCATCTGTATTTCCTCTTTGGAGAAGTGTAATTTTAGTTCTTCTCCCCATTTCTTAAGTGACTCTTTGCTTTGTTATTGTTAAGTTGTGTGAGTTCTTTGTGGATCATTGTTATCAGAGGCAAAGATTGTAGGAATTAACATTCTGAATTAACATTGTGATAATCAAAACTTAGCCAAAGCTAAGAGTGTCATTAAAACTTTGATAGAGATTGATTGCATTGACTTTGTATATTACTTTGGCTAAGATGGGATTTTCACAATGTTAATTCCTACAATCTTTACCTATGCAATACTTTTCCATTTCTTGATGTCTTCTATTTCTTAAAATAATAAATTTCACATGACACAGGTCCTTTACTTCCTTTGTTGAGTTTACTACTAGGTTCCTTTCAGTGTAATATTAACTTCTTTCTCTTTTACATCATTGATGCAATGTTTACTTTTCTCTCTTTTAGCTTATTGTTTTTATATAGCAACACAAATGATTTATAGGCATTGATTTGCAATATGTCACTTTACTACTCCTGCCTTGTCTAGACTCCATGGAATTTTAGATAATCTAGTTACTATATAGAATATAACCATCAACAATCTCTATTTTTCAGTCTAACCTCAAAGCCACACAATCACGTTTTTGCTTTATACTTAGGGAAAAGATTGCCCACAAAACCTGCTAAGCATTGAGCTAGGCGTAACTTAAGATACAGTTATAGTGTGACATTAGTTGGAGAGTACCAATGGAGAGGTATACATTGAATGATGGTAATTCTGCATCCATTCCTGAGCTCAACCTGGAACAAGTCCCAGGTAGGTTACGCCCTCTTCCAAACTAGTTCTGAACTCTGATCACCCAAATTTGAATGAGACTTCATCTACAGAATAATAGAAAACTGCATCCAAAGTCAACATCCTAGGTTACCAGCCTGCAACAATAATTTGAAAACGAAACCACATTGGGACTGAGAATGAAAAAGGTCTATCTTAATCTATATAAACACAGAGCATCAAACAGAATTACATAGTCAGAGGAATTCACCTCAACTTGTAGACTAATACAAACCCTAGGGAAATAATCCTAATGCAACAAAAACTAAGCAAGCTACAAAAAGAAAACTTTAAGGTGACATATTGATATTGTTCACTGAAATTGGGAAAACAATGGATAAAATAAAAACAGCTACAAAGACAAAAAATAGGAAAATGCTCCTAACATAAATAACAAAGTTAAAGAATACAACAATTGAAATGTAAATACAATATGGTCTCATCAATAGTGAGTGAGGGATAGAAACAAATCAGTAACTTGAATGATCCAACGAGTTCAGAAAAAAGACAATTTTTTCTTTAAAAAAAGATAACTAAAAAGATTTCTAGGGCATCATCAAAAAGAGAAATTTCAGGGGGGATTCCAAAGGAGAATGAGAAAACGTTACAGAAATTCTCTTCAAAGTTTCCTAAGTCCTATTTGAGAACTTCCCAATACTGAGAAAGATCCAGATCCTATATGCTCAAAACATTTCAAACAAAATAAACCTAGACACACAAAAAGACAAATAATCTAAATGTCAAAATGAATTAAAAATAGAGAGTCATAAAAATGTGAAACAAAGAGGTACATAAAAGGGACTCCCCATAAGACTGCCAGTGAATTTCTCAGCAAAAACTTTTCAGTGCAGAAAGGAAAAGCAGGGTATATTCAAAGCATTGAAAGGCAAAGACTGCAAACCAAGAGGTTTGCAGATATGCAAAAATTTTACTCCACAAATATGTGGAACCTTATGATAAATAGTGACTTTTATTATATCATTTACTTCCTTATTTATTTCATTTAGCATAATCAATTCAAGGTCCATACTGTTAATGGGTAGTTGCTTAATTTAGGTCTTGTTTGGTCAGAAATGCCAAAGGGAAAAACAGACATGATAAAATATAGAACTACTAACTGTCTCCCAGACTCAAGAAGCACACCCTCAGTCTCCTGCATATCTTTTCATAGTTTTCTTCTCTGAGAAAATATGTATCGGAGGAACAGCTGCATCACATAACACACACGTACTCACATGGACCTAATATACATTTACATTTACAGCTAAAAATATGCAATGCATATGGAATACTGCCCATACAATGTCAGAAAACAAAATAAACACACTCACACATATTTAAATTATATCTAGCAACTTTTTGGATCAAAAATAAATCATGCAGATTGAACAACAAACTTTGGCTAGACCACAGTGTTATTAAGAATTTATAGAATTTATAGAAGAAAGAATTTATAGAAGAAAAAAATTTAAATACATTACTATTAATAATTATGAGGACACACATTTCCCAAACACATGAAGCACAGCAAAAGTGTGCTAAAGGGGAAAGATAAAGCAATGTGTCCATATCATACACGAGAGAATTGAAATGTATACCCTTCCGTTTCATCTTGAGGAATTAGAAAAACAAGCCAATTGTACGCAAAATAACAGAAATAATAAAGCCAAGCAGAAACAAAAATTAAAAAGGCAATCCAAAAAGATTAACAAAACCAAAAATTGACTCTATTTTAAAAAATTAAAAACAGACAAATCTCTGCAAGTCTCAGAAAGGGAGAAATCTCAAAATAGTATGACCAAAAATGAAAGAGTAACACAACAGAAATGGCCTAAATTCAAGTGATACTCAGACATTTATGTGCTAATAAATTCAGTATCATAAAAAAGATGGTCAAATTCTTAAAACTGTGCATTTATCCAAGACTGACTAGAGAACAAATAAAAAGTTTCAACAATTCAATCCCAGGCAGTGAAATTCAAATAGCAATTAAACAGGTACCCAAAAACAAAAATCCAAAAATAGATGGTTTCACAAGTTAATTACACCAAAGCTTCAGACAGACATCATCAACATAATAAAAGTCATTTAAGGGGGGAAGGGGGGCACAAAAGACTAAGGAGAATGGTTCATGGGTGATAAGGTGGTGGGAAAACCCTGGGGTAGATAATGACATAAATTAAAATAAATAATATAATAAATAATTTTAATAAAGAATGTTATCATAAAATAAAATTAAAAATAAATAAATGAAAACAAGTACTAGAGAAAATGGTAATATTTTCCATAAAGTAGAAGTCTATAATGTAAGTATGAAAGCTATCTTATATATATGAAAGAGATAAAATTATTATATTTTCCTATAGCAGTGCTTCTCCAAAAAGTGAGTTGCATCCTACTAGTGATAGGAGAACTTCATTGCATTGGTTATTATCAACTTTGTTTAATGAGACAAAATGTAATGCAAAATGTCCAAATGTGTCCCATGAAATAATGGTTGGAATTCTTTATTTTCATAAAATTTAATTTTCATTTTCTATGCTTATAGTGGGTGACAATGGAAAAAATATTTTATGATAAAATCACAACTTATTATATGTCTGCTATAAAAGTAATATTCACCAGGAAAAAAAGAAAAGCCTTTTACAGCAAACCCACTGGTAATATCATTTCCAATGGTAAAGAACTGAAAAAAAAAATTAGGTAGATGATAAGGATGTCCACTCTTACCATTATAATTCAATATAGTATTGAAAATCCTAGCTAGTGCAACCAAAAAAGAGAAAGATGTTTAAAAAAATTGTGATTCAGGAACAAACGCAAAACTATCATCATTTACAAATGACATGAGAAAAAACTCAATACACACAAATTAGTTGTCTTCCTTTATACAAACAATAAGCTAGAAGAAGAAATGAAAATTAAGAAAGAAACCCCATTTACAATGGAATTTAACATTTGATTTACAAAGACAACAAAAAATATATCTAGGAGAAAAACTAACAAAGAAGGTAAAATATCCCTGTGAAGAAATATGTAAGACATAGTTTAAAGAAATATAAGACAGGGAAAAATGGAAAATGGTCCCTCCTCTAACTGAAAGAGTCAATACTGACAAAATGTTCGCATATTTTTTATGGATACCCAAAGCAGTATACAGAATCAGTGCAATCCCAATTAAAGTATCAATGAGATTCAAAGTGGAATAAACACTATTTAAATGGACACGGACCCACGAAAGACCTTAAATAAGCTAAACAATACTGAAAACAAGAGAGAATGGAGCAATCATAATCATAATTCTAGACTTCAAATTATGTTATAAAGTCACATTAATTGCCATTATTTCTTTTCTATTTTTCAAAGGATGGGTTTATTAAGAAATGGAGAAAAAGAGACACACCTGCACAGTTGCAGGTAGGCAGAAGAGATGCCTAAAGCCATAGCAATTAAAACAGCCTGGTAGTGAAACAAAAAAGACACATGACACACAGAGCAATAGAATGAAATTGAAAGCCTCTAAATCAACCCACACCTACATGAGCTGTCAATTTATGACAAAGGAGTCTAGAACATCACCGAAGAAGAAAAAATTTCTTCAACAAATATTTTTTGAAAATCTATCAGAAGCAAAAGAATAAAATTACACAATTATCTTATACCACACACAAAAAATCAATTCGAAATGCATAAAAGACCTGGTAGTTGGATCTGAAACTATAAAATGCTTGGAAAAGAAAACATAAGGCAAACATGTCATGAACATAAGCTTCAAAGAAAAAGACAGAAACCAAAGGATTTCACTAATATGTGCGAAATAGGAAAAACAAAAGACCAGAAGGAAAAGTCAAAACAAACTAACAACCAGTCTAAAATACACTACTGGAGGGGGAGGTGGTGAATGGGAGCAGTCAGGGAGGGATGTGGTGGGTGAACCCTGGGGAATACAAGATGTGAAATATGTATAAATAAATTATTTAAAAATAAAGAACAGAAAATCATAAAATGTATGTAACGATTATAAAGTCTAAATCTAATATTTCTAATATTCAGAACATTTTCCTTTTGCAAGTTATCACTATATAACACTCTCTTTTCTACTCTGTTTAATAAATTATTTATAACTTAATAACAAAAAAGCTTCAGTGATGTTTTTAGGCTTACACACACACACACACACACACACACATATATATATATATGGGTTGACATATATTTATATATGCATATATATCCCATATATACAAATATTTGTGTGCACAAGGTATTATTTATCAATCCAGAAAGAAAAATACTCATCCCATTTGTGGTAACTTAGAACTGTAAAGGATAATGCTAAGTAAAATAATCCAGGTGGAGAGAGATTAATATGAGTATTGCCACTAATATGTGGGATATAGTGATATCAAACCAGGAGTCAGGAAAAGATAAGCTTCAAAAAATGAACTCTTGAAAGCTAAGAATGGAGGTATAGCTAGGGAATGGGTTTGGGGGAGGGGAAGAACAAAGAGGTACAATGGATTACTGTTTTGTACAGTGGTGATTAGGTTGTGTGTGCACTGAGGTGGTAATATCTTATGCGGGATACTCTTAATTTCTTAGTTAAAAAAACAAATTTCTAAGAAATTATTTTCAAAAAACAAAGGATTTCAAATTTTGCAGTGTGTTGTCTGGCTACAACAGAACCAAACTGGAATTGTAGAAAAGACAGCAAGAAAATTTATAAACACTTACATACTAAATGGTACACTTCAAAGAGGAAGTCTCGAAAGAAATAAAAATTTCATTGATTTCAATTTAATCTAAAACATAACATACACAAATTTTGGGAATATAGCTACATAGCTATCAGTGCTGAGAAATTTATTCTAAATGCTTACATTAGAAAATCATAAAAGGGTAAATTCCAGCAAGATGTCAATAAAGTAAAAATGAAGAATTACCACCTCTGTGTGTTATTGGTTCCATAAATGTGCAAACAAAACAAAACAAAAACAAACAAACAAACAAAAAATAAAACACCTCAGTAAGACTAAGGACTCTGGAGAGGACCTGAACAAACATCCATGAGGGCGCCCTACTCTGACTAGCACACCAGAGGACTGACCTTTGATAGGATTGCATCCAGAGGTTGGCTACAGGCCAACTAAGGAGAAAGGGAGTATGGTTAGACCTCATCACATTTGAAAAAAACAAAGCCTTCCATTACACAACTGAAAGCCACAGAGTCCTCGTTCTTTAACTCCACTTCCATTCTTTAAAGATTGAAATATGCCCCAATTGTTAGACAACCTTCTGGCCATTGAAAAATCCCCAGGTCCTCAGAGACCACACTCAGAGCCTAGGAACTCAGTCTGGCCCAGAGTCTTTGGTACTCACAGCAGCAACCCTGCCTCCAACAATCATTATTGCCTGCAGAGTGGCAGCACACCCTGGAGCCTCAGGGGTATAGAAGTTCCATACACCCAGCCAAGGCTTCTAAGTCCATTGCAGCTGACCATACTGAACTCATGATCCTCAGAGTGGAATCCATACCAGCAGGCCACTGAGACTATCCGTGGGTATGCAGTGGTTGTTCCACTCCTGATGACTTTTACTTATCAACCAGGAGCCTCCTCTGAGCAGCAGCCCTGGCCCCTAGGTCAGAGCCAAAGTGGAGCCACAGCCACACTCCCCGACTCCAACTGAGGATTCTACGCAAGGTCATCTGGGCATCTGACTCTGCCCAGCCCACAGTCTTCCAGCATCAATTCCTTATGTGAGAAAACACTGTCTACAGTCAGGAGTCCAATCTTAGCCCTAGCTGCCTACCACACCATTGCTTTAGGGAAAATCCTGCTCTAAACCCCACCACATGGACAAGAGCTAGCAACTTCCAGCTTCCTTCAAACAGCAGCAAGAATTAAGTCACCATGGTTCTAGCCATAGCTACTCGCTCCAGTTTGGAAAGCCAGTACCAAATCACTCCTGGGTTGCTATGGAGATAGGGAAAGCCCAAACATCAGCCACCAGCAAACAAAAACCAACTGACTAATCTGAGAAAAGAATTACTATAACTTCTAGCTACAGATGTAGAGACCTGACTGATAGAAAACCAACAATAAGGACCAGGTCCCACTGAGAGAAACTTCTGAAGCAGTGAAATAGAGGAACACAGGTCAGAAAAATATTTCAGTAAACAGCAGAAGGAGTGATTATCTTTGGACAGTAAAAATCAGCACAGACCTCAAAAGCCTGGACACTGGAGAGTTTATATAGTATATTGAACAATACTTCACATGGGAAACTCCATAAATGATGACATCAATACTACCCAAGAAAATAAATAATGGGAAGAAGAAAATACAACAAATGGTAAATAGAGGCCACAGGAAAAAATCCACCAAAGATAAAGAACAAATCCCCAGAGTCCAGTTACAAAATCTTTAAATATCTGCTTAGTCAATCATATGATACAGAAATTGAAGAAAATAAAAGGAAAGTCTTCTCATAGTTTTTCAACAAATTAATGTCCTTAGAAATAAAATGGGCTACACAGAAAATGAAGATTAAAGATAGTTACATGATTTAAAAAGAAAAATTCATGACATGAAAATCTGAGGAAGAATTTATAGCAGAATAGATAAATGAGAGAAAAAGTCATTGTACTTAAAGATGAGAAAGACTAAAAAATCTGGTAGAAAAGAAAAATGAGCTAAAAACAAATGAAGAAACACACAAGAATTAAATGATTCTATGAGAAAAGGGAACATAACAATAATGAGAGTGCCAGAGGAGAAAAGGAATAAAAGGGACAGGAAAAGTATTTTAAGAGATCATGAAGGAAATTTTCATGACTATAGAGAAGGTGATAAACACACAAATCCAGGATGTGTAACAAAGGAAGACCCACACCAAGATATTTAGCAGTTAAACTTTCAAGAATTTAAGACATAAAAAGACTATTGAAGCTGGAAAGAGGTGGGGAAGGAGAGAATGGACTATGTTCTAAATACTTAAAGATAAAAAGTCAGTCATAAGTACTCTATCTTGAAAGACTTTCCTTCAAATCCCAGGGGGAAAGAAAGGATTTTCCAGACACAGAGAAACACAAGGAACTTGCAAATACTAATACATATCTCCAATAAATACCAAATAAGTATCATATAAAGAAACTGAAAAGGGGAAGACACACACACACACACACACCCCAAAATAAACAAATTGAAATGCACAAAATACAATCTAAAAATATAATGGCTATAAAAGACTTTCTTATATCAATAGCCCCTTCAAATATAAATAGACTGAATTTACCAATTAAAAGACACAGATTGGTTCCAGGGAAAGAAAAACCTTCTACTGCATGCAAAAGGCAAATCTAAGCTCCAAATATAAACACAGGCTCAAAGTAAAGGGCTAGGAAACATTTCTACATGTAAACGAAATGAGTTTGGAACACCAATACCTATATCAGACTAAATAAATATCCAGTTATGAAAGGAAATAAGAAACAAGGAGAATACTGTATAATGATTAATGATCAAAACATCATGAACACATAATACTCATAGCATATGATCACCTAATGAAGGAGCACTGAAATATATAAAACAACTACTAATAATTCTAAAGAACGATATAGGGGAAAAATCACATTCTTAGTAGTGGTATTGAAACAGGGCAACCCGAAGGGACTTTTTACCTTGACTTAAACACCTACAGGCATGCTTCTCTTTCTCTCAGAAGCAGGCTCCAAAACAGGCCATTCACCTTTAACCTTTAACCTAACCTTGAGCCCCTGGGACTGCTTCTCTCTACAAAGCAGGCTGTAACAGTTAATTAGCATTTACACTGATCACATTTTAACATTGATATGCAAACATCAGCTAGTAGCTTCTCTTTCTCTCCCTCTTTCAGACCTAAAAAGAAAAACTATAAAACCGTTTAAACGTTACATTCATGGGTTCTTACCACCATCCCCAGCCTTTCTCAACCAAAATACCAAACCAATGCAAGACTATCAGTGCAGACTAATTTATTTCTAACAGTGATTTCTAATTATCCTAATAACTACAAAAGAAATATATAAGACTCAGATTACTTTAACATTGTCCAAAACCTTTCTCAGCATTGTCCAAAGTCCTTTCCCCAGATTGCCCAGAAATCCTCAGTCTCGCAGTCCTGATCATCTCACCAAAATCAGTCAGTCAGAGTTCCTCTCCACGTGTTGGAAGACATCTTTCTTTAGGCGTGCTCCTTTGGCATGCTCCAGCTCCTCCATGCCATCCTCTTCTTGTCGTTCAGGTAGAAGCTTCATGGTACCGGACCCAGCAAAGCTCACTTTCTTTTCAGACCTGTCTTTTGCACGGCCTCTTGCAGACACAAGTTAAACTCAGCAAAACAAACTCCAACAAGGGGTTCAAATCTGCAAACTTCTCAACTGCATCTAGCACACATGCTGCCAGCCTGGGTCAGCCAAGGGTTGCAGGCCCCCGGTGGCCACATGGCCAAGCTCACATGGCTCACATCTTTACAAGATGGCCAATTCCCATCTCTCCTCCATTGAACCTCTCTCTCTATCTGATCTCCATATCGGAATCCAAATAAATCCCTCTCTTTGTTTGCACACCTTTTATATACCCTGATTTCCCGCCTTCCAGAAAACCTGTTTCACCTTGACCATTTCACTTCTTTCTCCCCCTGCATCTCCCTGAAGGGAAATTCCAACTAAGGTCATTCTCACATTTCAGCATCTGTCCTTGAAATCTGCAATCTTAAACAGGACAATGTGGGGGGCACACCCTATCAATATCAATATCTCACTTTCACCAATGGGCAGAACAACTAAAGAGAAAATAGGCAGGGAAAAAATAATACTAAATAAAACTTTAAAATGCACAACTAATAGACATCTATACAGCACAGCACTTGAAAAAAAGTTGAATATACTTCTCCAGAATTACCACATTCTGGGTCACAAAGAAAGATGTCAGTATAGTCACAAAGACTGAAATCATTTTTAAGGTTTTTTACAGAACACAGAGGTACCTGCTATAAAAGAGAGAAATCCTATAAAACAAGGAGATTGAATAACATATGACAGAAGGGCCTCTGGATTAACGAGAAAATTAAAGAATTTAAAACACTAACTCAAGACAAATGATAACAGGAAACAACCTTTCAAAAGTTATGGGCTGCAATAAAGCAATACTAACAATACAGTAATACAGACCCACATCAAGAAACAATAAAAGTTTCAAATAAATAATGTTCTCCATCATCATGAGGAACTAGAGAAGAACAAACTAATCTAAAAGTTGCAGAAACAAAGCAACAAAACCAATGAAGAAATAAATGAAATAGAAATAAAAATATTGTCCAAAGATAAATAAAATGAAACCAAAAGTTAGCTCTTTAAAAAAATTAACAAAATAGACACTTCTAGGAAGACTCATTAAGAAGAAAAAAGGAAATAAATCAAATAGTGTAATATATTAAATAGGACAAGTCACTACCAATACAGCAGAAATTTTGAGGATAATTAGAGACTATTATGAACATTTATATGCTAACAAATTTAACAATCTAAAGGAGAATGACAAATTCACAGAATTATATAACCATCCAAGACTGATTAGGGAAGAAACATAAATCCTAACAGACCTATCATAAACAAGGATATTGAAACAGTAATCAAAACTTACCCAAAAAAACAAAACCTGGGTTCAGATGACTTCACAATTAAATTCTACATAACCTTCAAAGATTTAATGATACTCAACCCAAAAAAAGTGAAAGAAGCACATTCCCAAATTCTTTGAGACCAATATTATTCTAATATCAAAACAAAACAAAGATAACAAGAAAAAAAAAAACTACAGATCAATATTCCTAGTGAACACTGACGCAAAAATTCTCAACAAAAAGCAAACCAGATGTAAAAATAAATTTAAAAGATCATACATCAAGAACTATGAAACTCATATCAGATACAAGAGATGGATCTACATTCAAAAATCCATCAATATAATTCACCATATCAACAACAATAAAAACCAAATGATTTTATCAATAGGTTTCAAGAAAGAATTTAATAAGATCCAAACATCCATTAATGATTAAAAAAAAACCCTTGAAAAACTAGGGAAAATGGAACATATTTCAAGTAAAACACATTTATTAAATGCACAGGTAGCATGATTCTCAACTGTGATAAAATGAAAGCCTTTCCACTAAGATTTGGCACAAGACAAGGACTTTTCTCTGACCACTACTATTCAACATAGTATTAGAATTCCCAGCTAGAGTAATCAGGCAAAAACAAGGCATTAAGGGAAAGAGTAAAACTATCATTATTTGCATATATTATGATAATATGCATTGAGATCCCAAAGACTCCATGAAAAAACTAATTAAAACAATAAAACAAATTCAGCAGAGTGGCAATTTACAAAATCAATACGCAGAAATCTATTGTCTTCTTATATAAAACAAAGCTTTGGAAGAGGAAGAAATTAGGAAAATCAACCAATTCATAATAACACCAAAATATAATTATATGCATAGGAATAGAAACCACAATAAAGGTGAAAACCTCTTCAATAAATAATGCTGGGAAAACTGGCTTATAATATGTAGAAATATGAAACTAAACTACTATCTCAGACCATAGACAAAAATCAACTAAAAATGGATAAGGACTTGTATCAAAAACCCAATACTGCCCTAGCTGTCCGAGCTCTCTTGGCAGCGGGGAGCAAAGGGGGTCAATGTTCTGGGTAAGCCCCCAGAGCCAGGTGAGCCCTGGAGGGGGGATGGGTGGGGGTTATGGTGGCCCCACCAATCAGCGAATAGCTGCTGCACAGGGCAGCCAACTGCAGCCCAGATCAGCAGAGCCATGTTGCCCCCTGTTCCTAGCCCAAGGGGAGCATGTAAATGCACAGGCTCAGCCATCTGTGCTGGGAGGTACCAGCGAGTGAGCAGGAATGGGGGGGAGGGGCAGCCGGAGCATCCCCATCTATTTCACTCTCATTCCAGCTAAACTTCAAGAGGAACAAGAACATAGGCAAAGCAAACCCCATCATAGAACGGGTGAGGGATCATGCAAAAATCCAACCCACAAGCCTGAGCTGGACAGAGCAGATGAACAACCAAGAGAACCAGTGCTTATGAGACAAGAGACGCAACTGTAGAGACATGATGTCACGATGTGCTCACCAGGCCCAGAAGACCCAGAACCTCATTTCGGAGATGCTTTCTAGGAGAGCATGGCCCCCTCCCCATACTATGGGAGGGAAGAGGAAGACCAAAGATGGGGTAAATGGCCCCACATCAAAACTGCAAACTGAGGCAGAGGAGATCTACAAAGGCCATTCACAGACATCTGTTTTCACAGAGAAACTTCATCACCAGCCTCTTCTTCATCAACAATGGCTAGGGGTGAGACCCCTTAATCTGACACCAGAGCCATGAGGTAAAGCAGCAAAGCAGCGGAGATAGGATTGGAGAAGACAGCCTGCAGCAAGAAAACATGGACATCTCAAATGAATACACAAATTAATACAAAGCAAACTTAAGACTGAAAACCTACCAGCAAGGCTCGCCTGGTTCCAACAACACAGTCCCTTAGCCAGTGAAAGGACACTGCCACAGGAAAGAAAGAGACTAATGGACTTAGTGCACTAGTAAACAACAGAGTGGGGTTTGAGAGAATGGAAGGGGCACTAAAAGGAGGAGGAAGGGGGGGTATCCCAAAAACCACTTACAGAGGTTGTGATCTAAAGAACATCATAAATATTAAAAAAAAAACCCCAATACCGTAAAATACATAGAATAGAGGTAAACAACTACACATATCTTAGAAACACACACACACACATCAATACACATCTTAGAAGTTTTTGAAAACTCATCTCCAGAAACAAAAGAAAATGACAGATAAGATAAACAGTTGGGGCTACATTAAAATAAAAAAATTTCTATACAGGGAAAGAGACAATAATCAAAATGAAGAGACATACAACTGAATGGGGGATAATATTTGCACACCATACAGCAGATAAGGGAATTATAATCAAAGATCTACAAAGAGCTTCCACAACAAATACAAAGCAAACAACCAAGGCAAAAATGGGCAGAATAAAATGACACTTCTTCAAAGAAGAAATTCAAATGGTCAACAGGCATATGAAAAAAAAATGTTCAATATCACTATGTATCAGGGAACAACAAATCAAAATTACAATGAGATACCACCTCATTCCAGTGAGAATGGCCCAAATTAAAAAAGAAACAATGAATACTGGAAAGGATGTGGAGATAAAGGAACCCACCAACATTCTAGCCACTCTGGAAAGTTTTGTGCAGGTTTCTCAGAGCACCAAACATGGATCTACCTTATGATCACTCTTGGGAATCTACCCAATAGACACAAAAACACAAATTCCAAAGGAAACCTGCATGCCTATGTTTATTGCAGCAATATTTACAATATCTAAAATATGAAAATAACCCAAAGACCACAAAACTGACAAATGGATAAAAATATTTTTGATACTTATACAATGGAATGTTATTTAGCAATCAAAAGCTAACTTATGTCATTTGCAGTAACATAGATGGAGCTGGAAGGGACTGTGCTAGCCAAAATTAGTCAGAAGAAAAAAAGATAGTTTCATTTAGATTTGTAATATAGAGAAAAGACACCAAAGAAAAGGACTTAAAAAAATAAAATTAAAAAGTTATCCCTAGAACTGAAGTATTCAGCGAAGGAGGGGGAGAAAGGAGGGCAAAACAGAGTAGGAATAAATACAAGGGAAACTTAACTCTTCACAGTGATATGGTGGTAGGAGAATTATGGAAACTACAATGATGCTAGAAAAATTTGAAAGAAATGAAAAGAAGAAACAAAGAGTGAGAAACAAAGAGAAAAAATGGAACTAACTGATAAGAAAGGGAATAATAGTAGAGATTTGGCATCTATAATCTATGCCTCATATTAAATGGAATTAAGTAAATTAAATCTCTGAAACTCCAAATACTAATTTAAATTATGCTTTATATAAGATTTACAGAATTATGCAGGTTTGAGTTAATATATATTACTCTCTCTATATATATGTATGTATATATACATATTTTTTTTCTTTTTACTGGTACTATTTTGAAACTAGCTTAAGTGTAAACCATATTTTCTCTAACTCTTCCCTCAGCCTATTTGGAACTCTGACTCTACTTACATGAAGGTAAAGGAATTTTTCAAAATAAACACCAGGTACAGAAACTTTCCTTTTTAAAGTTTATGATAATTTCCTATTGCTCCTCGAAACAAGTTGTTAGTGATTTGACCCCTAAGTAGCTCTGAAAGTACAATTATCATTCAATGTCACCTACCTAGTCTACCTAGTCAGCATCATCCTCACTGGCCTTCTTTCAGTGCAAATATCCCTAATTCACATCCTGCTCTTCAAGTTTTATATTTTGTCTCTACCTACAAATACTATGTCTTTTACATTGCCTACAGAGTTTTTAGTCATTCTTTAAATCTTGGATCAGGTGTACCTTCCTCATCCTTCCTGACTAGGTCACATATCCTTATCTTCAAATCTACCAAGACTTGCTCCATGTGTAACAGGGTGACAAGGCTGAATAGGAGGGGTATGGCCCCACCTTTGTAACAAGATGCAGCTGAGGAAGGGGAGAGCACAAAAGATTAAGATGGTTCACAGGTGATAAGATGATAGAACCTAGGGATAGACAAGGATGTCATATGTATACATATATGTCATATATATACTTATATACATATATATATATATTCAGTAGAAAAAAAAAAGAAAAAGATACAGCTAGTAGTTAGACGCCACTGTGGGCAGAGACTTGGTAAAGCATGTGGTAACTTTTCAAGAAAAGAGCTTAAGAAGTAAATGGGATGAGAGAGAGCATAAGAGTGCATGCAGGGAGAACAATGCATACATGCCCAGAGAAGAGAGTGAGGCTAGAAAGCAGCAGGCACTGTGTCCACGCTCAGCCACAGCTGGGCAGAGAGAAAAAAGCCACAAGCTTCTGGCCATGGACAACAGCCCAGAGTGACAAGGAAATGTGTGTTCCTGATGAGAGGGGGCTTATTGGAAAACTAGACTTGGACTTGGTGTTGACTGGACTGGGGTGAGACATTGAGGGGCATGGACAGACCTTAGTATTCTTGATTCCTTTTCCTCTTGTTAATAAATCCTGTTTCTGTTAACCTGGTCTTGCACTGCTGATGCAGGGTGGATGGATCAGGTAGTGGCAGGTTTACAGACCAGCTTTTCTCTTGTGAAGCAGTGTAATTTGTGTGAAAGTAACACATTCACTTTTAACACTTAATAAAAACATGAAAATGAAGTTTTGCATCTGCTTGGGTGATAAGGCCAGTGGAAGTCCTGACTGTGATACCATCAGTTGTGTGTTAAACTGACTATATGTAATCTTTCTTGTTTCACTGCTGTCAACAGTAACTGTTTGGAAGATTAAAGTGTCAATATTTTAATCTCTGTTCCATGATGATATTAATATATTATAGTTAAAAAATGTATCAATACAGAGATATATTTAGGGACTCTACTACAAGCAATGAAATATAAACAAAAGTAAATGATATACTTTACAGTATATCAAACTAAAAAGTTTTGTACACTGAAAGAAATCAACACACACACATTAAAAAAAAAGGTAACCTACCAGTGGGGGAAAGATGATTCTGTACATCATATATCATAGAAATATTCAAGGTAATCTTCATAGTATATAAAGAAATAATACAACTCAACAGCAAGACAATTCAATCAAACCATATGCAGACAAATGTCAATATATCCTTTTCCAAAAAAATATGTACAAAATACAAAAAAGACACATGAAGAACGTTCTTAATAGTAGGAAAATTCAAATAATAGCTACAATGAAATATCACCCACATATTTGAGCATGACTTAAATAGAAAATAAGTAGTAAGTGTTGGGAAGCGTATGATGAAAAAAGTACTCTCATAGACTGCTGATGCAAATCTAAATTGGTGCAATGTTTGTGGAATATTGAATGGAGATCCCTTAAAAAAGTAAAAGCAGAAAAATAGATACACCATACATTCCAGCATTCCATTCCTAAGTATTTATCTGAGGAACATGAAAATACAAACTTAAGAAAATTATTCACACACCTATGTTCATTGCAACACCATTCACTATCATCACTATGGCACAAAAATAGCCTAAATGCCCAGTGATAGATGACTGGATAAAAAAGTTGTGTGCTATATATTCAATGGAGTACTTTTTAACTATTAAAAAGGTGAAATCTTGTCCTTAGCAACAATATGGATATAATTTGAGGCACTTATGCTAAGCAAAACAAGACATAAAGAAAGACAATTACTGAGCTATTACACTCACATGTGGGAAGTAAGGAAAGCAAATGCACAAGGCACAACAAAAATTACTCTTATAGAATCTGAGAAAATATGGTGAATAACTGAGTGAAAAGGTGTAGAATGAAAAAAATGGGCAGAGGTTGTCAATTCAATTATGATAAATGACAGAACTATTGGGTTTTTATTATTCATTTATTTTTTATTGATTGTACATACATATACACATATATGTGTATAAATTACGTCACTGTCTACCCTGAGGTTCTCCCATCTCCTTACCACCCATGAACCATCCCTTTTGTACCCTCCCCCATTTTCTCCCTCCTTCCACTTTCTTACTCTATGGTTCAGTTCTGTTGGCAGTTTAAAATTTTCCATATCTATTTGTTTGTGTTCTCCTATATACCTCATATAATTGAAACCATCCCATATTTTTCTTTTCTTTCTGGCTTATTTCTGCTAACATAGCTCCATCCATGTTGCTGCAAATGACATCTTTGTCTTCTTTGATTGATGCACAATATTCCATTGTGTACATATACTACATCTTTTTCAGCCATTCATCAGTTTTAGGGCTTTTGGGTTGTTTCCATATCTTGGCAATTGTAAACAGTGCTGCAATAAACATGTGCGTACAGGTGTCCTTTTTAACTAGTGATTTTGTATCCTTTGGGTAGATTTCCAGTAGTGGGATTGCTGGGTGGAATGGTAATTCCACTTTCAGTTGTTTGAGAGTCCTCCACACAGCCTTCCATAGTGACTGTAAGAGTGTTCCTTTTTTTTACATCGTGCCAACACTTGTTGTTGTTGCCCATTTTTTAATATGACAGAACTATTGTGGGAGGTGTGGTACAGTATACATACTTATTGTAGTACAAAGCTACACTCATGAAATTTATATAGTATTGTAAACTACATTGGTAAGTCAATGGACATTTTTTAATAAAACAAAAAAGAAAATTTATGGGATACAAATCAGAACTCAAAATTTGAATATGCTTGCTTTGAACATACTAAAAAAATAATTGTCTGTCCCTTAAAAAATTAAAGTGTTTATTTTTGTTGATTCTTGATTGAAACAAATCTTTGGAAGGTGAGCACTGCAATGAGAATAATCAATTATCTCCTTGGATCAAAAGTTTCTTCAGTGATGTTCCATGTTGTAAAGTAACTTTACCCAGAGGTGATAAATAAATGGAAGGATACAGGCTACTTAATACTTAATCTATTCACTTTATTAACTAAAATAGGAATCATGATTAGCTGGATGTTTACCAAGATGTTCCCAGTAAAATTAAATGACTACACTCAGATATATATAATGTATATGTTCTCCTAGTAGTTCTCTCCATTATTAATGAACAAGAATTAATTTCCTGTAAATTTGTTTTACTATATAGTATGTATTCACCCATTAAAATGATATATGTATATAGACATCAATATTTCAAGGAATCTAGTAATTGGCAGTAGAGTGAAGATACCCAATTTGCCTCCTCCACATTTTTATACAACCAAAATACACCTAAACAAAGACAATATATACTGAATGATGGATAGATGGTGATTAAATGCATCAAAAGCAATGCTATGGTTTAAAGAGATTGGAAAAATTATAATTAAATTGTGTTTTGAGCAATATCAGGGTAATGAAACCCATGAGAAGGAGGGGTGACTGTCACACAGAGACTGCTATGTTAACTTATGGGTGCATGTCTATGTCTACATCAGAAGTTTTAAGAACTAGAGACTATACTGTAAAAAAAAATGTGCAGAGAATTAAAATGCAGGACAGAAGTGATGCCACTGTAGAACTGCAGGAGTAAAAGTGCAGACATAGTAGCAATTATTTTCTAGAGCTTATGTCTCCCAAACAAGAACAGTTGCCAACTGAACTGGTAGGAGTATAGATAAGATCATCTTTCTCTCATTACAGATGAGGTCATTCTGTGTAGGATGTACTGCAATACATGAAACACAAGTCTCAATCCCCATCTAGACTTAAGCTGGCTAACAACCCAGTACTGTCATTAAGCATAGTTTTAAGAACCAAGCATTAAAATGGGTCAACATATCAGGGTAAATCTTCTTAATTGAAAAACAAAGAGGACATTTCTCAGATAGTAATCCTGTCTCAACTACAATCCCATAACATGTTATATCTATTGTTCAAAGACAATTTAGAGATAGAGGCTAGAACAAGACAGACATGTCATATGAGGAGTTGACCCAGGGGAGGGGATGACTGGATCCTCATCACACAACTCAGGAACCACAGTAGAGAAGAATGCTTGAATTCTTGGTACTAATGGGAAGGAAACTTTGAGAAAATCATTGCTTCTGTTCCTATTTACCCTACCTTACTAGCATCAGAGTCTGGGTGATGTGATAGATACAGAGTTATGAGTCATTGAAATAATAGATCTCTAAATATTCAGTTTAAAAATCTAGAATTATATGTAGCTACTAGTAGGCAGAACATAAAGTTATCAAGACAGGTAAAGGAAGCTGATTATCATCCATAAAATCTAGAAAGACAGGAAAATATACAGGAACAAATAGAATTAGTAGCCTAAATATTCTATATCTGAATGTTAAAATTTTTTAAAATCTAAATTTTTTTAAATTTGTAATAACCATATAAGAAGATAAAAAGAATTGAGAGAATCAATAATTTTGAATTGCACAGTGGTATACATATATACATATATGTACATATACACACAAAAATGGTATGAGTTCTTTAGAATAACCTAATTTTCTTTACAGTACTTGTTCTTTAGAATAACCTAATTTTCTTTACAGTACTTGTATTTTTATAATGTCTGAATTATGATGATTCCAAAAGGAGAGAAGGGGAAATTCATAGCAAATTTATTTAAAGGAATAATTGTTAGGTATTACCTTCAATCTAGGAAATAGTAAGATATCTTGATTCAGGAATCCCAACAAATTACAATCAAAATAACACCAGATATACACAATTTAAGACACCTTGCAAATAAATATTTGAAAGCTTATCACAAAAAATTGACACTAAAAGCTTCAAGAGAAAGTAATCTATGATATCATAGATTACCCTACTTTCTCTTGAAGCAATCAGAAATTATGGGATGCACAAAAGGTGGTCTTCAGATGGAAGATAATTGCAATACAGGCACAAATTAAGAAGTAAGAAAAATTCCAATTAACCAATTTAATAATACACTTAAAGCAACTAGAGAAAGAGAAAACAAGAACCCAACTTAGTAGGAAGAAGGAAATAAGGCAAAACCAATTAAATAAAAACAAAAACTTCTTTAAAAGATTAATTGCTAGTTTGAGGCATCTAGGAGGGGAGGGGAATGGAAACAGGAATGAATGAAAACAGGAAAAGGACATGTACACCAGAAAGCAGATGTGATGGTGTAGGAGCAAAGTAGGCAGAGGTGTCTAATGGAGGATTATTGGACTTTTGGTGGTCGGTGTAATATAAATCTATACCCCTAAGACAAATACTGTGATCTAAATCAACATCATCTCAATAAATTTGCTTGCAAAAATGTAGCATCAATTTATTTTAATAAATTGCAATGTATAATTTAAAAAATTAAAAATGAATGGAATTAAAGAGTTCTTTGAGAAGATAATAAAATCATTAAACCTCTAATTAGTATAATGTCAATGATAATAAAAATTTCAGTGATAGTGTATTACATAATAAAAACGAGCATTTGAATTCAGGAAGTGATTTGACAGATTTTTTTTGTGTCAGAACTGTTACAATAAGAACTGTTACAAGTTTGAATTTAGTTTCTTTAGGTAGGAGCAGGTGAGTCACTGACATCAAATATGTCATTATCCTTCATAGGGATCTTCTGACTATACATTATTTTGACCGAAGTATATGTTGAGACTATCTATGTACAGAAGAAGGCAAATGCTGGGGATTAATTTATTCCTATCAGGAGGAATCACTGCAGAGATGTGAAGGCTGAGTACCCATTATTTAAATCTGACTCCTTAGTTATTAGTTGGGGCTAAAATGACTAGTTTACCAGCAGGTAATGTATTTTTTGCATAGCTTCGTAATAGACTTTACTCCTGTGCATATAGTTTTGCTTTTTATCTACTAAACCAGGGAGGGGGGAAATTTTACTATATATATATTATATATATATAATATATATATTTTACTATACTATTATATTATTATATATTATAATATTATATATATAATATTATATAATATATTATATATATTATAATAGTATAATATTATATTATACTATTATACCATTATACTATATATATTATATATATATATATATAGTAAAATTTCCCCCCTCCCTGGTTTAGTATATATATATATATTCATATTGAATATATATATACATATTAGTATATATATATTCATATTGAAACAAGAAGGCAAAATATTAATGAGCACAACTAGAAATGAAAAACAAATTACTACAGATTGTGTAGGAATAAAGACTCAAAGGATTACTATGAAAAACTATAGCTGATAAATACTGCAAACTTAAAGAAATGGACAGATTTCTAGAACTATTTAGTATACAAAACTAAACCTGGATGAAACAGATCAGTTTACTAATCAGTTAAACATCAGACCAGCCACAATCATGGCAATTAAAACAGCTTGATAGAGGTGACAGGAAACAACTCTCACCCCTATCTGAACAAGTATTCAGGTAATTAAAACTGTGAATAAACATCTGATTGCAAAGGAATTTGTATAAAAATAGATGCTCAAAACCATGGCTGGAGTAGATAATAACTGAGAATTCACTAGTTGTTCTTCTCAATGTATCTGAACTCTAGGAACATAATAGTTTTGCTGTTGTTACTATTTTCATTCAAAGCTTAAATTCACCAGCTTCAAACAGTATAAAGTTCCATGATCACTTCTGACTTTGAAGAAAATATGTTGGCTTACTCTAGCTTTTTGCATTTTCAGCTTAAGTTTAAATCCACTTCATAGACTTTCTGAATCAACCTCAGGACAAAATTTTGTTTCCTCACATTATACAGCAAGCTGTGGATTCCAGCTGGTGATGATTTCATTAAAAACAATCAATAGAACCATGTTTAGTGGATAGAAGGGACAATAAATGTTCATAACTTCTGTTTAAAATTCCTGCACTTATATTTTATTTCATAATGTCCTCAGAATTTGTTTCTTAGTTAAGGGCACTTTGCATAAATTTTTAAAAGTATCTATTAAAGGGCACTCTGTACTCTGAATCTATGTTGCCTTTGGCGCCATGAAAAAGACATCAGTATCTCCAGCACCTATACAGCTCTTCCTTTTTTGCTCCCCCAACCAAAACAAAAACTATAAACAAAACTGAAACTTAGAGGATAATCCAAGTGTTTATAATTTCAATATATAAAATAAATTGCTAAGAGAAAGCTAAATTGACATGCTGGCAAAGGTGGATCATAATAAATTATAAATCAATCATAGATTCTATTATTAATTCTATTCCCTCTTTGGTATTAGACTTTCCAAATTTAATTAACCAATCTCAATTATATATAAGAATTCAATAATTAGGTTGAGTTTTATTTTAATCACTAAGTAACATGCTTCACTGAATGACACAAAGCAATCAGAGAAATAAAAGAATTTATCCACGATCATCTAGCTAAGAGTTGACAAAACCAAAATTTGAGCTACAGTCACTATATGTAAGGTAATAGGCATCTTCTTTAAATAAATGGGAAAAATGCTTTCATAATGCATGTTTCTATATGTACATCAACACAACAGTATACATGTGATAATATATTAGTTACCTGTCAACTGCACCACAATCTGAAGAATATAAATATTGCATTCATTATGTAGAATAAACTACATATAAACTGTATGAACTAACCCAAAATCCTTAAAAGCTAAGCAAATGGTTGTCTCTAATTCATTAAATAAAAATGCAAGATGTTAATATTGTAAAAAAAACCTACAGATTGTAATGTGTACTAAGTAACTAGCTATTACTCTCTTTAGTTCATTAAGAAGACAAACAGAATGTATATCTCTCTAGCTCAGTTAACAAAAATAAAAGATGGAAGAAAATATTAATAAACAGAATCAGAAATGAAAGAAATCAACTCAGCACAGAAATGCAAAAGGTCATAAGATTTATTATGTACAGTGTTAGAAATCTTCCTAATCTTGAAGAAATGAGTAAATTTCTACATCAATATAGTCTACAAAGACTATCCCGAGGGGGAAATGAATTGAACAAATCATTTACAAACATGGAAATCAAAATAGTAATAAAAATATTTTAAAGATAAAAATCAAAAGATGAGATAATTTTGCAAATGAATCTTATCAAAATTGTAAAGAACTGAAGCTTACATCGCTAAATTGCTTTGAAAAAATACAAGAAGGAATGCCCCTAGCACCAAACCAGTTAACACAAGGACATTATAGACTAATATGCCTGATGGGCATTATATGAAAATATTGAACAAAATACTAGTAAGCCTGCTAAAATAAAACATAGGAATGTAAAAAATAATTGTTTATTTTTCATAGTTCAACTTAGAGAGAAAACCAATACCAACTGTTTCATAAATTATATTGCAAATTTGAGACTATTTTCTATTTTTTAATGTGAAATAGTATTATTTTATTTAGGTCACCTAAATCATGGTTTATGAAAACATCCTAATTTACAGTTTCTAAGAAAACTCAATGACTTAGCCCTGCTAACCTTAATAAATTTCAGAGAGCTATGATTAGTGTTCTTTATTTGCTAATTCCCACATTACCTTATTCTTTATTTTATTTACAGGTTTTATAATTCTCCATTAGTGATGCTATTTGTAGTTTCTAATTTTCTCATTATAGTGCAATGTTAATTTGGATATTGGTTGGGAAGATATAATTATCTAAAAATACATTTTTAAATACATCTTCAAGATTTTAGTGCTAACACAGTTGTGCATTTTCTAGGAATCATTTGTAGAAGAAATGATATCTCCAAACCATGACAATGGTGTCTAGTTGAGTGCATATGTATTACAGAAAGTGGAAGGAACTGTTGCAAATAGCCCACATATAAGAGCTATTCCTAACCAATTACTGAAAACCAGAATTTAGTCAAATTCACCCTGTCAGTACTGACAACATCACAATGCTAATAACAAAACTTTGCAACATACTTTCAAAGGGAACTGTGTAGGATACACTTGAAAAGTACAGTGATTTATTTTTGCCACCATTATAACCCCCAACAACAAAGCTACTATTAAGTCATTAAGTTGTCACATCTTGATCATTAAATAAATTTTTACTACTGCCAATCTTTTAAATGTATTGAATATGTTATTTTACATCATACTCATGATACTGCTAGTATGCAGTTATTTCTCCTAGTACTATCTTCTAAGGTCAACTCTCCTAAAATAAGCAAGAACCACTTCTATAGTAGAAATCCAGAGCATAATCAGCGGTTACTACAAACATTTATATAAAAGCAATTCCAATAATCTAGATGAAATGGACAAATTCCTAGAACTATACAATCATCCAAAACCAAGAAGAACTAAAAAACCTAAACAAACCAATTACAAGCAACAAAATTGAAAGAGTAATCAAAACCCTCCCCCAAAACAAAAGCCCAGGACCAGATGATTTAACGAGTTCTACCAGATATTTAAAGATGATACGGCTCCCATATTACAAAAACACAAAAATTTAGGTAGAAGGGATGCTACCAGGTGTATTTTTATGAAGCCAACATTACACTAGCACCAAACACAAAGAGAGAGAAAGAAAAACAAAACAAAACAGGACACTCTGCATAATGAATACAGATGTAGAAACCCCTGTTAAAATCTCAGCGAACTGAATCCAATAATGTATCAAAAGGATAATACACCATGAACAAGTGAGATTTATTCCAGGGAAAGAAAGATTCTTCAACAACTGAAAACCAGTTAATGTAATTCAACACATCAACAAAAAGAAAAAGCAAATCCATATCATCATATCAATAAAAACTGAGAAAGCAGTTGATAAACTCCAACATTGATTTGTAATTAATGCCTTTGAAATACTGCTGAGCAAACTGGACTGCAAAACACAAAATAATTAAGTTAGACTACTAGATAATTCTCAGATGGCATGTGACATGATTAGAATTTGAATCCAGGTGTTTGGGTCCTACTCCTAAGTTTATAAGACCAAATTTAATTTTAAATAGAGATTCCACTTTAATATATTGCAAGCATCCAATATGAGATAAATTGCAGAGCATGTTCACATGTAGAATTCTTAAGCTAAGTCATATTTTCTGTGAGAAACAACAGAATTTAGTAATTGCCTATCAGAATTATGAAACATTAGTGAATTTATAATTATAATGCAATTAACTGCAACAATAGAAACAAACAAAATGGTTTTTTAATGATCCTCCCTAAATTAGCAAGCAGATATCTTTTAAAGATCTCAGGATATTTTCACGTACAGAACCTAGACACAGAAGTTCAGGCAGAATCAGTTCAAGTTCCAGGACATACTCTGGTTTGTAGTAGGTTAGTAATCCATTACACCTGGGAGCTCTTTCATTACATTGTATCTATGTCAAAACAAGTATCACACATTTTTGCAGTCTGTAATATCTATAAGTACTGTTCTAGGGTTTCCATAATCACTATCTCACTTCATTCTCAAATATCCTGCCCACTATCTCACTTAATTCTCAAATATCCTGCCATGAAATCATGGTAAACACCATTTGACAGAAATAGAAACAAGTTTTCCTGAGGTTCAGCCTTTGGGATGGTGGCAAACTAGAATTCAATTCTGAAACATAATCCCACTAGAACTATTCTCTTTACAAAGCGCTGTGAGAGTTCTTATGAAGAAGGGGTTGCCTCATTTTACTACCTAAGTTCCAAACAAGTCTACAATAAATGGGTTATTAGATCAATCTGATACCTTAAAGTTCGAAGTCAGTGACAAAAGTCAATGGATCTGAGTGTCTATTCTGTCAAAAAGAAATTGAAAATGAATGAGACTTAATAGATATTTGGAATTTTTGTCAGAAAAAAAAAACCCTGCTCAATGTTCTTTATGAGTCTTTTCCTCAGTGTTATAAACAGAAGACAAAATAATCATAAAAGAGACAAAAATAACATCACCAACAAGAAGGTCACCTTCTTTGCACAGAGCTCTTTAAAAGCACCCTGCAGCCAAGGTGCCTATTGTCAACTTGTCAGTTCATGGGCTGGCAATAAATTTTCTGATCCCTTTATTCAGTTCAAGAAAGGTTTCACAAACTGGGGCTGTAGATGCCAAAACTATTGGGAAAGCTTGTTCTATTAAAACTTGGGATAGACCTAGGATATTCACAGAAACAGTTGCAAATCTGTCTGAACATTTGAGTAAGTAGAATTCAAGGCAGGCAATTGGGCTGAGAATTGCAACTTCATTTCCTGTGTATTCTTGAAAAGAGACAATGACACTAAAGAGGAAAATTATATGGAGGTGACCAGTACTGTTAAGAAATGTAAATTTTAGAGATGAAAATAAAAACTAGGCATTTCATTTAAATTACTGGACCTCATTGTCACCTGTGTGGGAACAGTAACCTATTCCTCAAAATGTACATGCTTAGTCATTCACCCATTCAAAATGAGTGGGTGTTTTATATATTTTTAGGTATTGAAGACACAAATATTAATATATTGGGGAATACTGCTATACTGATGGAGTTAATTGAGGGACAGGCAGTAAGTAGAACATTTTAAAACAGATGACAATTTGAGATGATGATTCAATTTTCATATGAAAACTCACTATGGGACCATTGGTGGTTACCAGAAAGAAAGTAGAAATGGGGTACATTAAGTAAGATGAATGGAACAATGGTATGTTAAAGGAGAGATCTGGAATATGGGCAAATACACACACATACACACACATTATTGATTCTCAAAAATGAATGCTTGAATTTACATAATGCTACATTAATTAAAAAAAAAACTCTGAACCCCCACCGAAGAGAAACCTCATCAACCTTTGCAAGATACCACTAGCCCTAGTCCAGCCCAACAAAAATCTCATGACTTTCTGTGAGACAATGAAGGCTCTGGTGAGACCCTGTACTCCTCATCAAGGAGGGAGCCAGAACAGTCAGAGACCTCATGACCTGCAATGATATTTCACGTGTCCCCACCTAAGCCAGCTGCAGTCTCTTAAATTTTGCAAAACCCACAGATGCCTGAATGGGAGAGGAAGCTCTGGACTTGTGTTGGGAAATATGCCAGAATAGCCAGAGGCCCAAAGAGAATACATTGATCTCCACACAGACTTCAGAAGCTTCATGACCTCACATGAGACACCTCCACAAAGATTTGTCAAGATAGGTGAGAACTGTGATCAGTGAGGGCAGAGGTGTCACACCTAGAAGAAACCTAATTTATAGCAGGTGGGTTCCAAAACTAAAAGTGGTCATTAAAAAAAAGGCAACACAAGTTCCCAAGTATACAGTACAACAGAGAGAGAGAGAGAGAGAGAAGGAGAGAGAGAGAGAGCAAATCCCCAGCACCCCAAGTCATAGACATAGAAGCTACTCTATCAGACACAGTTTAGAATTAAAATGATAAACAAATTCAAAGAAATGGAAGAAAATTCAGACAAACAAAAGAATTTCCTCAGAAATGAAATTAATGCACCAAAGACAGAAAATAAATACGATAAAAATGGAGTTTCAGGATTTTTAAGAAGAATACAGGAGATGAAAACCTCAGAAGAAAGTCACAGAAGTAGAATAGACAAGTAGAATAATGCATCAGTGCAACTGAAGATGAAAATGAACAAGGAACATAAATAAAGAGAGGAATAAAACTGAAATAAAAAAATGAAGAAATACTATGAGAATTAGTCAATGCAAAAAGGTAACATGTGGTAAAGAGAGTGAAGACACAGAGAAAAAATACAAAATATAACTAAAGAAATAATGGAGGAAAAATTCCCAAACCTACAGGAATAAATAAATGTACAGAGAAAGCTAAAAAAAAAAAAAAAAAAAAAAAAAACCACAAAAAAAAAAAAAAAAAAAAAAAAAAAAAAAAAAAAAAAAAAAAAAAAAAAAAAAAAAAAAAAAAAAAAACCTCTAGCATACTTATATAAAATGAGATTGACAACAAGAGATATGACAGTGTAATTTAAAAGTGACAAAGACAGAACTGGCAAGGGAGAGGGTACAGAAAAAATATAAAGCAGACTCCCTAACAAAAGCAAACATAAAAACAGTTGGAATCCCAGAAGGAGAAAAGAAAGTCATGATAACCAAAAGTTATTTAAGGAAAGCATTCCAAACATAAAAAGGGAAATGAAAATAGACATACAGAAAGATAGGACACTGAACTACCTTAGTGAAAGGGAAACTACAAGTCCCATCATTTTAAAACTTCCCAGAGACCAAGATAAGGCAAGAGTAATGAAACTGACCAGAGAAAGGAAACAGATAACATACAAAGGAAAACCTATTAGGCTACCTTCAGATTTCTTGGAAGACATCTTTCAGCAAGGAAGACTGGAGTTACATTTTCAAAAAAGCTCCAACACAAAAAATGCCAGGCAAGAATACTTTTCCCTGTGAAGATCACCTTCCTTTATGAAGAAAAAATAAAAAACTTCTCAGACAAGCAAAGCCTTCAGAAATTTGCTAGAACTAAACCTCCACTACAAAAAAATCTTATGAGAAGCTCTAATAGCTAAACAAAATGAATATATAGGAAGAACAAAATAAGGAAGTAAATCGAACTTAAAAATGACCAACAAAATGCCAACTTCAGACCCACAAGCATCTATAATCACTCAAAATGTTAACAGTCTAAACTCATCAATTGAAGGCCGGGCATGGTGGCTTGTGCTTGTAAGCTTCAGCCTATGAATTGGCCAGGGCTAGGGATTGCGGTTCGAATCCCACCTGGGGCCCGTAGCGAGACCTAGTTCCAAAAAATTAGCTGGGCATGGTGGCGTGCGCCTGTCATCCCAGCTACCTGGGAAGCTGAGGCTGGGGATTGCTTGAGTCTGTGGTACCCCGGGCAACGAGAGCCTGCAGTTCCACGGGCAAAAATAGCAAGACCTAGTCTCAAAAAATAAATGAATGAATGAATGAATGAATGAATGAATGAATGAATGAATGAATGAATGAATGAATGAATGAATGAATAAGCTCATCAATTGAAGGACAAAGACTAGCAGATTGGATCAAAAATCAGAACCCAATATTCTGTTGCCTACAGGAAATATACTTGAACTCTAAAGATAAACACAGATTGAAAATAAAGAAATGGAAAACATTTGGTCCCAAAAAGAAGGCAGGGGTAGCCATTCTTATAAGATTATGCATATTTTAAACTAAAAAAACATGGCAAGGGACATGAAAGATCACTACTTAATGATAAAAGTGATAATTCACCAGAAGGACATAACAATTATTAACATATATTCACCAAATGAGGGAGCAGCAAAAGTAATTAAACAACTACTAGCAGCACTGAAAGCAGACATTGGTGAAGACACCTATGTGGTAGGTGACTTTAACTGTCCCCAAGTGAAGGCACACTTGTGGTACGTGACTTTAACTGTCACCAAAGGGCAGATCAATAAGACAGACACTACACAAAAACAAGAGCTCTAAAGGAATATCTAGACCACATGGACCTAATAGTTATTCACAGTACACTATATCCGCAAAGAGAAGGATATAACTTTTTTTTCAAACAAACATGGATGAGTCTCCAAAATCGACCATTTAATAGACCAAAAGACAAACATAAATAAACTCAAAGATAAAAAATAATACCAAACTTTTTCTCTGACGATAGAGGAATCAAACTAAAAATCAACAATGAAAAGAAAGCAAGGAGAGTACAGACTGCATAAAGACTGAACAACCGAATACTGAATGATCACAGAGCAAATAAGGAAATCAAAGAAAAAATTAAAACTTCAATTGAAACAAAGGACAAAGATGATCCAACATTCCAAAACATATGGGACTCAGCAAAAGCATAATTAAAAGAGAAGTTCATAGCAATACAGGCTCAGATCAAAAAGCAGGAAATAACTCAAAGAAAGAATCTAATTTCCCAATTCAAGGAACTAGTAAAAAGCAACAAAAATAATCCAAAACCCAACAGAAGGCAGGAAATAATTAAATCAGATATAAATGAAATAGAATTAAAGACAATTAAGAAGATCAACAAAACCAAAATTGGATCTTAAAAATAATAAATAAAATTGATAAACTCCTAGCAAGGATCACAAAGAAAAGAAGGGAGGAAAATCAAATAAGCGGGATCATAAACAAAGAGGAAAAATTACAACGAACACAACAAAAATCCAGAGGAAAAAAGAGACTTCTATTAGCATCTATATGCAAATAATACAACAACCTAGATGAGATGGACAAATTCTTAGAACTCTACAGTTACCCAAAGTTAAACAAATAAGAAATAGAGGACTTAAACAGACCAATCACAAGGAGAGAAATTGAAGCAGTCATCAAAACTCTCCCTTAAAACAAGAGTCCAGGAGCAGATGGTTTCTCAAATGAATTCTATCAAACATTCAAAGATGAAAAAACTTCTGTATTACTAAAACACCTCCAAAAAATTGAGAAAGTAGAAAAACTCCTGAATACATTCTATAAAGAAAACATTGCACTAGTATCAAAACCAAACAAAGATAGCACAATGAAAGAAAACTATAGACCAATCTCCCTAATGAACACAGATGGAAAAATTCTAAATAAAATCTTGCAAACCAAATCCAACAAAGCATACAAAAGCTTACTCATCATGACCAAGTGGGATTTATCTCAGGGCACAGGGATAATTCAACATCTGAAAATCAGTCAGCATAATACATCACAGCAACAAGGAGGAAAAAAAAAAACATATGATCATATCAATAATACAGACAAAGCATTAAATAGCATTCAGCATTCATTCATGATGAAAATCCTTGAAATAGTCCAGATAAAAGGAACATATTCAATATAACAAAAGTCCTATACAACAAATGCAAAGCAAACATCATCCTTAAGGGGGGGGAAACTGAAACCATTTCAATTAAAATCTGGAACCAGCAAGCTCACTACTACTTTTCAACATAGTATTGAAAGTCCTAGCTAGGACAATAGGCAAGAGAGAGACATAAAAGGAATACAAATAGGTAAAGAAGAAATGGAACTCTAATTATAAGCAGATGACATGATATTCTATGTAAAGAACTCCAAATAATCTACAGAAAAATTAATTGAAACAATAAACCAGTTCAGTAAGGTAGTTGGGACAAAATCAACACACAAAAATCTGGAACCATATTATCTGCAAAAAATCAGTCAGAAAAAGAAGAAAATTTTAAATATCATTTACCATCACATCAATGAAAATTAGATAACTGGTAATAAACCTTAGAATGGACATGAAAGATCTATACAAAGAAAACTATAAAACACTATTAAAAGAAATAGAAGATATAACATAATGGAAAAACATCCCCTGCTCATGAACTGGAAGAAATAACATCAAAATGGTCATATTACCAAATGCAATGTACAGATTAAATGCAATTCCATTAAAAGTTTCAATGGCATTCTTTAAAGAAATAGAACAAAAGTTACTGAAGTTCATATAGAATAATAAAAGACCCCAAATAATAAAAATCCTTCCCCCTGACCAAAAGAGGAGGGAATGGAGAGAACTACACTCCCAGACTTCAAATTATATTACAAAATCATAGTAATTAAAGCAGTGCTAGAACAAAAACACACAGACCAATGCAAAAGAATTTCCAGAAATAAAGCCATACATGTATGGTCAACTAATTTTTGACAAAGGGACGATAGCTAAACATTGGAACAAGGCTAATTTCTTCAATAAATGGTGCTAGGAATACTGGACCACTATATGCAAAAGAATGAATCTATATTACTCCCTCACACCATGTACAAAAACCAACTCAAAATGCATAAAAGACTCAGATGTAAGACCTGAATCCATAAAATTCACAGAGGAAAATATGGACAAAAAAACTCCAATATCTATACTTTGGAAATCTCTTTCAGGACATACCTACAGATGCTTAAAAAAATGAAGTAAAACAAATAGCTGGGATTACATCAAATTTAAAAGTTCTGTACAGTAAAAGGGATAATAACCAAAGCAATATAATAACCAAAACAAAAAGAAAGGGAAAAATTTTGCTTACCATGGAAGTGACAAGTTTCTGATATCAAATATTCCCAAAGAACTTACAAAAATTACAAAAACAAAACAAAGTACTGGAATAAAAAACAATGGAACAAAATTGAAAGTCCAGAAATAAAGCCACACATGTATGAGCAACTAATTTTGATGAAGAGGCATTAAGCATATATTGGAACAACGCTAATCTCTACAGTAAATGGTGCTGGGAATACTGGACCACTATATGCAAAAGAATGAATCTGAACTATTCCCTTGCACCATGCACAAAAATAAATGGATAAAAGACTTGAATCTAAGATCTGAAACCATAAAATAGATAAAAGAAAATATGAGTAAAATACTCCAATACTTACACTTCAGAAACCTTTTTCAGGACACATCTGCAAATGCTAAAAAAATGAAGGGCAATATAAACAGCTCAAACTCAAAAGTTTCTGTAGAGCAAATGACATAATAACCAACACAAAAAGAAACCCAACCGAATGGGAAAAGATTTTTGCCTCCATACAAATGATAATGGTCTGATAACAAAGATCCACAAGGAACTCATACAACTTAAAAACAAAGCAAAAGATCCAGTTAAAAAAATGGGGTAAAGAGCTAAAAAGACATTTCTTGAAAGAAGAAGCACAAATGGCCAATAATATATGAAAAAATGCTCAGCATCACTAATAATCAGATAAATCCAGACCAAAACTGCAATGAGATATCATTTCACACTAGTAAGTGTGGTCCATTTAAAAAAATGGCAAAAACAAATGCTGGCATGAATGTGGAGAGAAAGAACACTTTTAAACTGCTGATGGAAATGCAAATTCGTCCAGCCACTATGGAAAGTTGAGTGGAGGACCCTTAAACTACTGAAATTGGAACTTCCATTTTATCCACCAATCCCACTTCTAAGAATCTACCCAAAGGTGACAAAAACTCTAATTCATAAAGATACCTGTACCTAGATGCAGTATTATTTACAATAGGATATGGAAATAACACAAATGCCCCATGTACACAATGAAATATTATTCATCAATCAAAAAAGACAAACTTATCTTATTTGTGGCAACATGGATGGAACTAAAAGGAATCATGCTGGCAGAAACAAGCCAGGAAGAAAAAGAGTAATATTGGATAGTCTCATTCACATGAGGGGATAAAGGGGGGAAAACACAGACAAGAAAATTTTAAAACTAACTCTCAGCAGAATTGAAGCACAGAGCATGAGGAGAGAAGGGAAAATTAGGTGGAAAGGGTATAAAAGATTAAGATGATGGTTCAAGGGTGATAAGGTGGAAGATGGTGGATGAACCCCGGGGTAGATAATGATGTAAAAAGAAATTATACCCAAAAAATATAAAGAAATAAATTAAGGGGAAAAAAAACTAAACAAAAAGCCCAGTTAAAAAAAATGAGAAGAGCTAAAAAGACATTCTGTAAAAAGGAAATCAAAGTTCAATAGGCATATGAAAAAATGCTCAATATCACTAATAGTCAGGGAAATGCAAATTAAAACCACAATCAGATATGGTCTCACACCAGTAAGAATGGCCCATATCAAAAAAAAAAAAAAAAAAAAAAAAAAAAAAAAAAAAAAAAAAAAAAAAAAAAAAAAAAAAAAAAAAAAAAAAAAAAAAAAAAAAAAAAAAAAAAAAGAAAAGAAAAGAAAAGAAAAGAAAAAGGGCAACAACATGTGCTGATGTGGATATGGTGAACTATGAACAATTTTACACTGCTGGTGGGAATGCAAACTGGTCCAGCCATTATGGAAAGCTGTGTGGAGGACCCTCAAACTACTGAATTAACATTTGATCTAGCAATCCCACTTCTGGGACACCATACACTAATTCAAAGTGACACCTGCACTAGGATATTTATTGCAGCACTATTCACAATAGCCAGGATATGGGAATAAACCAAATGTCCCAAAACTGATGAATAGCTGATGAATAGTATATTTACATAATTCAGCAACCAAAAAAGACAAATATGACACAAGACCTAAAAAATGAAAATGTAGGAGAAAATACTTTTCAGGAATTATGTTTAAAATGAAGTTCCCAGAAACTTAATCAGTACTTCTCAAATTTGCCTTCATCAGAATAATTAACACAGAGATGGGTGCCCCACACACCCATGTTTCTGATTCACTGAATTAGAGTTGGGGTCTGAAAATATGTATGTATTTATAGAGCATTCCTGATCAGTCTCATGAAAACATGCAGATATTTCACCAATTAGTGATCCCACAAACACCAGTATGGTATTATCGCACCTTCCTCTTATTTATGGTATATGAACAAAGTAGATATAAGGGGTACATGGAATCTGTATGTGTCTGTGGTCTCTCTGTCAAACTTAAATGAAGGGGGAGACGAGCCCTTATAACACTACAAGGGAAAAAAAAGTTATCCCTTTACTTTCCATTTTACCCAATACAGACTTGCCTAGTCTTTGCTTTTATCTTTGCACTTTTTAACAGAATATTGTGAAATTGAGAGGAAGATTCACTGGGGACATTAGAATTTAATAAATTCAAACTTTAATCTTGACTTGTCTATCTTGTAAAAAACAAAGAGAGGTAACTATCCCTACCATGCTGAGTTATTGAGGAGGGTATGCCGATTGTGTCCCAAGTTCACCAAATAATTACAGTTTACCAATTAATGAAGAGCACTACTTCTGTGTTAAATGAAGGTGTAATTGTTCCAAATAGAATTATAATTCTGTTTCTTAATCAATATAGATCTCATTAAAGACAAAATAACCAGCAAATACATCTGCTCATATCACCATTTTAGCACAAAGATATCAAGATAAAAATACCAAAAACTATTTGCATTAATTTTAGAATATATTATAGTCAACAATAATGGAAAACAATTTATCCTACTTTGTTCAATGCTTGAATTGAACATTGAAGATTTTCAGTTTTTGTCTGTATAGTCAAAAAAAGTAAAACTAATAGCTTGACATTTCCGTCAGCTTGCAATTTAAATATAAAGCCTTGTAACCTAATATTGTATCCTAACACTCTGCTTATAAACATGACATTGCTCAGATCTCTTAAATATCAAAAACTGGTTGCTCTACAGCTGGTTATGTGGAAAAACACATTCAAATCAATTTGACACTATTATTGGGTAATTCTTAATAATGAAAGTTTAATTTCTTTGCTTTTACTGTTTTTCTTTAGAATAGCAGATATCTAAATCAGAAACTAAAAGCTAAGAGAGAGTGAGAGAGAGGTGTAGTGAGATTGTAATCCACAAAGTCTTGTTCAGGCTCTATGAGCCTCCATTTTCTTGTCTGTACCTTGTGATGTAAAGATGTGTGGGGTCACAGGCTATGAGAAAAAGAAATGGGAGCAATATCTTGCTGTTTTAAAGGGGGGGGGGGGAAAGCTCTATTTTGTGTCCTTGACTGTCAGAGGAAAATTGTAATTCTGTTCAGGTAATAATACTTTGGATTCATATTGGTGACTGATGATGAATTATGAGCTCAGTACCTGACACAAACATAAACTTATGTTTAGAAGTTGTTGAAGGTGGCAGTCTTAGATATGGTGGAAAGGAAAACATGAAGTAGATACTGAAATTCCATTCATATTGTAAAAGAGCCAGAGGTAATGCAGACATAAAGAATGTAGAGTCAGAATAAGAAGTGTCTAATCACTGAACAATGGCTGACTTACTCTTCAAAGATGTATCATACAGATGCATCACTGATATTGCTAATGTGAAAACTGAGTTATAAGAGTGTGTCACCAATATTGTCTTCCATGTATTTTACAGTTCATCTTACATGCAAGTGTTTAATCCATTTGTTTTAATATATATGCAAGGAGTTAATGAGGATCTAGTTTCTATTTTTCTTTTTCTTGTTTTGTGGCAACATTGGTTTACAACACTGTATATAATTTAGAGATACAGGATCATATCCTTCAGTTATGTTATTACAACACATCCACCACCAAAGCACTGAAAATTTTCCACCACACTCTATTGTGTCCCCTCTTCACTTTGCTTTCCCACCCGCTCTCCCTCTATTGGTTGCCTCAATTCTATAATCAGATCTCAAGGGTTTGTTACTGATTAGCTTTTTTGATGCCCACATTTTTTTTTCACTAGAGTCCACACATAAGTGAAAACACCTGGTGTTTTGTCTTTCTCTTATTTCACTTAGTATAATTCTTCCACTTATATTCATTTTTTTCACTTCCATCCATGCAAATGGCAAGAGTTTATGATTCATCAATTCCACTACTTGTACCAAAAGAATGAAAAAATACTATTTCAAAGGGATATGTGCACTCCTATGTTCATTGCAGTTTTATTTACAATAGTCAAGTTATGAAAACAACCCAAGGACCCAAGTACAGATAAGTAAATTAAGAAAAGGTAACACACAAATATAGTGCATATATATATACACATTTGTACACACAATAGAACATATATATACATATATACTTGTACACACAATAAAACTCCACTCAGTAATTTAAAAAATATGAATTTTTGCCATCTGTCACAACATGCATGAAAGTGGAAGGGAAACTGTTAAGCAAAATAACACAAGTACTGGAGGGTTTCTTATATATGGAACACAGAGAAATTAATTAGATAAAATAAAAACAACATCAAGCCTTAAATGCTATCTATATAATTAATAATACCAAGTTGAGTGGGGAGAGGGTGGGGAGTAAAATGTGTAGGGAGCCTAATGGGTGAGAGTAAAGGGCTACTGATAATTGGTTTGGTGCAGTGTGGTATGTTGATGTAAATCTGAAGTGATGTAAACTTATATTTCTGAATCATCTACAATGATGTTAACCAGTGTTACCTCAAATAAGAAAAATCAATAGGAAATAAAAATAACATAAAACTAAAAATAATATCATAAGCTGTTATAAAATATAAGTGTGAATAAAGCACAGAACTTTTGAATAAAAATTAAAAAGTCATCTATTCTGGAGATGAGATTCAACACAGACTTAAGAACCAACAATTCTTGCTTCATGGGCAACTTGTATAGTTAAACTATCAAAACTGTCCTCTTGGTTTAATATAAACTTTAGTTTTGAACATTATTTGGATGAAGTTATTCATGGCAAAGGATAGAAATCATGATTTGCTCCTTAAGGAATAGTTAGAAAAATGTATTTACATCATGTGAACTTTTTATGCCAGTGATAATTTATTTTAAAAATAAAACATTCTTTCTCTTGTAAATATCAACATCTAAAAAAATTCATACACCTCCACTTGCATTTGTACAAGAATTTAATATTGTTGCTCACTTAATCTCAATTTATCGAGAATACAAAATACAAAGGTAAACATCACACAGGTTCATTTATGTGCACATATATTTTAGAATTAGGAATTTTAGAATTAGGACAAAATTAAACAAAAATAATCTAAGGTTATCCAAATTGGTAAAAAAAAAAAAATACTGGTTACTATATTGATATAGAAAAAAACATGGAAAAATGTGAAAATATTCCTTAGAAGTTTAAAATGTCAACAAAAAATACTTTATTTTGTATAACTCATTTTAAAACTAGTTATATTATTCTTTATCATGCATAAAATAAAAAAATATATATTAATTTTTATATCTGTTGGAATATTAATGTTTTTTAATTTGGGTTTTTTTTTTTACTTTTTTCTTTTCCAAATATTAAAAGATATACATGCATTACTTTTTGAATCACTATATGTATTTATAAATGTCATTTGTTCTGTTTATTTTAACTTACTAGATATTATTTAAATTGCTTTTGGAAATTAGATTTATAGATAAAAGAATAATAAAGTACAAATAGAAGACCAAGAAATTGCATTTGAAATAATTGTATAATTATTGAATGACTGGATCAAACAATAATTATAATAACTACTAATATTTACAGAATATTTGTTGCCTTCATACTATGTACTGCACATTTACATTTACATTTACATGTTTTAGGTATTTTAAAATGTCGGCTGAATTTGTGCAACAAATAACCAACACAGACTATTATAGTTATTTTCTGCATAAAATTGAGGTAATAACAGAACAATACTCTTAGATTCATTTGAGAATTATATGAATTAATATTCAAAATACCTACCCCTTTCCCTCCCTCTATCCTTTTTCTTTGTCTTCCTCCCCTTCTTCTTTCTCTGCCTAGTCCTTCTTTTTCCCTTTCTTTTCCTTTCTTCCAACCTCCCTCCTTCTATCTTTCCTTCCCCTTTTCCTTCATCCCCCTCTTCCTCTTATTCCTCTTCTTCTCCTGCTGCTTCCTCTTCCTCCTCTTCTTCATTAGCATTTACATTATTTTCCAATCAATGAAGCTCAGCCTCACAGTGGTTAAATAATATTTTCAAATTCAAATTCAAATTTCAAAATCAGTAAATATTTCAATTATAATAAATTATAAGATGATAAAATTATAACAAATAAATGAATGAATTATAATAAAGTATATATACTTATAATTACATAAAATTATAATACATAAATGAATGAAATTATAATAAATTATAATAAATAAAATGAAATTTTAATAAATGTGAAGTTGCTTGTGAAATTAAATGTCCTTAAAATATAAATTATCTAAACATTAAGCTAACTTTTTCAGATTGGTGTTTTGAAACTAGGAGCTCTGGTGACCATAGACTAATTGCTTAAATTCCCTAGGCCTGAGTTTCTACTTTCTAAAAGAGAGGCTAGGAAAGGGAACATGAAAAAATCAGCAGCCAAGACTTTTTAATTCTTACTGTGAATTAATTCACATATTAAATAAATGATTGAGACAAAACTACTGATTATCATGCACTTTCTGAAATACTGTAATCGAGAGTTACAAAAGTTATATCCACAGCAAATAGTGATGAGGAGGAGGTTTAAATTCATGTCTATCTGAAATTTATGTCTATGGTCTGAGGTCATTACTTAGTGATGATTCAGTATTCCCACATGTCAGGTCACTTCCAGAGCTGAATTATATAAATATCTGTTAATGTAGAATAGAAGTTCCAACTTTTCCCTGATCACTTCTGGAAATCAAAATTTTTACTGTGGTGGGGATATCATTAATGTAAAATCATTGTGTAGCATTTAATTTTTTTTACATGACCACAAGCTATGACTGATTTCAGGAACACAAGGATGGTTTGACATCTAAAAATAAGCCGGTGTAATTCACCAAATCAACAAAAGAAAAACTAAAATTCATACAATCAGTAGATGCTGATAAAGCATTTGATAAAGTCCAACATCCACTTAATACTGTATTCACTGTTGGTAAAATCATAGGCCAAACACATAGATCTTGGCACACAGTAGATGGTTATTTAATGTTTAATTAATATACTGGTCAGTTTTAGAATTACAAAGTTGCATTAATTGATTATTCAATTGACCATCATAACATTAGTTCAGTTAATAGAGTTACAGTATTCATTGTCTTGCAAATTAGAATTATGTATTCAGAAAGGTTAAGTAAACTGCCCAAAGTCATTTCAAAGTGAAAAATCAAATATGGTCTCCAGAGTAATCTCAAATTTTTAATACTCTAAAATCAAAAATTGTTTTGCATTCCATATAGCAAAGCTTTCCATGTTCAAATTCAAATACTTCAGAATGAATTTATTTTCATTTTCAGGAAAGACTAAGCATTACTTTCATTGCTTTACAAGTTGTGTATGATTTCTGAAGTCCACTCATGTCATTTTAGCATATTATCTATAAAATCTTGAGAACTTTACTTTTTATCATCATGTTTCAGAACATGATTACTGCTCTCTAGAATCACAAAATAGCACAATTTTTCTCAAGGTGTTTACAAATAAATTAATGCAGTACAATCATTAATTCTACTGATGCCTCAAAAGAAGCTAAAAAATATTACTTTTAAGACTCAAAAAAGACTCAAGAAAGAGGGAGAAGGTTGAGAATATTAACAAAATCAGACATCAATTTGTCGTTATAACTTAATTTAGATAATGTTAAGTATGTACCAGTAAAATGTAGAATGATTAATAGATGAAAGATTTATGTCTCACTAGAGTTTTATATAAAGTTATCAGAGGTCTAAAATTCATAAAGAAATTATGCTAATTTCATTAAACAAGCCAGATAATAACTTGTGATTATGTACTTTGTACTTTATTGTTTGAGGTTGTAAGATCTATTAGTGAGGGAAATTATAATCTTGCTCTTTAATATAACATTACTAATGACATCATACCCAAACTATTTTGAATACAATGTTATTTACCAGCCTCCTATTAATAGCTTTAATAAATAAAGCTATCGGGCATAACTAGGTTACCTATGGACCTACAGTGCTCCTCTTTGACACCATTAATTCCAAAATATTAAGCACTAGGCAGGCAAGTAGAGAACCACAATATATAAAATAGCAATGTTCTAATGTTTCTCTGTCTTTCTCTCTTTCCCTCCACCCTCCCTCCACATTAGCGATTGCATATCTAGTTCTGTTCAACTTGCTCATGTCATATTCTGTTTCTAGAATAACAGATCTCAATTATACTGTTGGGAAAAGCCTTTGATGAATACAGATTCTTATTTTTAAAATAAACTTCATACATTTTCATATTATACTTCATAAAAATTTATTTTTACTTAATCTAGTTACTTAAAAAAACCATGCCTTGCCATAACTACTTCATGAGTTTCTGCACACAGATAACTACATTTCTTCTGTGAAAAACCAGAGTTTAAAATATTATGAGGTCATGACTTCATAATCTAAAAAAAGGCATGTACTGGCAAATGCTTCTCAATTTCTTATCATAGCAGACACCACAGAGTTAGCACATAGTAAAATATTTCCAATTAACAATACTAGTGAATAACTGGATTCATTTTTGTACTATCACAGGATGTATGTGCAAATTCATACACTATACATTTGTTTGAAAGATATCATTAAAATATATTACATTTCACCAAAGTTTAAAATATATTTTGTGTAATTTTTTCTCAAATCATCAGAAATATTGCTGCCATTTTTACTTTTATTATTATTATTTATTGGCAAAAGAAAGTACCAACAAACTCAAAGTTTAAATACATATTTTATTAGTAAAGTTCTAGTACTGCATTGGGTATTTAAGGATTCACTATTATTAAATTTATAACACAATAATAATATAATTAACATTGACACCTAGTTTCTTTAGAATGAATTTTTAATAAATCCTAGAGTTTATCAGTAAATGTAACAAAAATGAATGACTGTTCATAAATATTTCTTTTGAATGAAAAATGAGAAATAATTATAAAAATAACTAACTATATATAATTATACATAATTATATAGACATTATATATCTACATATTATATATATATCTTTATAATTATATAACTTCATAAACATTATTTATATACTTATAAAATATATGAATAATGTAAATCTATATAAAATAATTATTTACATATTTACATGATTATATAGACATAATTTTAAGATTTATACAACAGTTATATAAATTTATATAGCAAATATAAATAAAATTTATGTAACTATATAATTATAATATATAATTATATGAATAACATTTATATAATGTTATATGTCATACGAATATTTATATAATTATATATGACCTATATAATTATATATAATATAGATATCTAATACATATATAAATAATATTATAGATATACCTATATAACTATATATAGTAACTATATATAATTATAACTATATACACAGACATCTTTTTTAATACAAAAGATGGTCATGTTTTTTATAAATATAAAAAAACTCAGAATTACTTGAAATGCATAGACAACAATATTATACACAGATAACAATATTAACAGTTTAGCTCTAGGACTTCCCAGTCTTTAGCAATTTTGCTATATGATGATGCCACTTACCAGTGGGAGGAAAGATTGTAGGATAGTTAAACTTATCCTCAAAAATAAACACCTTTTTCTGTTTTAAAATATTCAAATCTAATCTTTGAAGGAAAATTGGTAAGAATCTAAAAGTAACATTTATGGTCACTTTTCTGACTAATTCTCTACCTTAGTCAATAATCAAATTTAACCAAATAAAGTTAAGAAAAATAATGCTTGCATTATATTTTCTTCATAAAAAGGAGAAAAGAAAATTCTTGGCAGAATAAAGAAGTTATTTATTGACACTATGTGCCAAACCTGAGCTAGGTGCTTTATATTTAGTTTTTACAAGGTCTTAGATGGCAGGTGTTATCAATTCAGTTTGATAATAAGAACACTAAATTAAGTTTTTTGTCCACAATCCCTTCTCTGGCAAGAATATCAAATGGGAAATGGACCAGGATAACACCCTCACACCCTGTACAAAAATTAACTCAAAATGGATAAAGGACCTGGAAGTGAGACCTGCAACCATAAAATACATAGAAGAAAACCTGGGCAAAACCCTTCATGAATTTCACCTCAGAAATCCATTTGGGGAAACAACTATGGCCGGCAAAAAAATGAAGGAAAGCATAAACAGCTGGAACTATATAAAACTAAAAA